>PVIA01001418.1:0-269059 GCA_004024845.1 Tonatia bakeri
ATTTATAAGAAAAAGAAAATTTGAACACAGAAACACACAGAGGCAGCATATCATGTAAAATGGAGGCATAGACTGGAATAACACATCTTCGGCCAAGAAATACCAAGCATTACCAGCAACAACCAGAAGTTAAGAGAAAGACATGGGACAGATTTTCCCTCAGGGCCTCTGGAAGGAACAGACCCTGTGGACGCCTTGATTTCAGACTTCCAGTTTCTAGAACTATAAGAGGATAAGTATCTACTAGTTTTAATTAGCTGGTATGTGATACTTCGTATGGCTCCTCTAGGAAGCTGATACAGGAGAGATACATACTAATGGTGGAATTGCAAGGACCTTCACTTTTAATGTCCGATTCATTATACTTCCTTCTCAGAGGAAAGGCCTTATTTACTTTTCTTATTCTTCTATGTCATTTTCTTACTTATTAAAAAAGCACAGAGAAAGTATATAAAACTGTGACAGTGTTGAATATGCATAGTTCTATCATGGTATTTCATTAAATCAAAATTTTTCTTAATTATTCTTTATTTCCTCCAGAGAGCTTTCTGACATTATTTGATAAATTACTGCACTTTGTGAAAAGACTTATCAGAGTTCTTCAAATTTTTGTTTTTAACAAAATAATTTTGGTAAGAAGAAAATAAAAACCATGTATTATATTGTTCTTTACATAATAAAAATATAGTAAAAGCACTGAGCCAGGATTCATCTAACCCACAGTTTAATGAAATAATGAAGATATTAGAGATTTAGCAAAAACAAAACAAAAAAAAAACAAAACAAAAATACACTCAGAATGTCTCATTGAGACAGTAAGTATTTAATGAAATCATAAAATATAAAGTGATGATTGTGATGGATATTATTTAATCCAGTAAATTTGGTATGCCCAGTGAAAATCATATTTGTAGGAAGGTAGGTGACAAAAATACGTGTTGTTCTTCCTGAAGTTCATAAAGTAGAAATATGAGAAATCATCCTCTTTCTTTTACATTTTTTTTCTTTATAGGTCTACGTGCCTTAAATTTATACCCTGTAAGCTTAATTGTACTAATTTTTTTTTCTCTCTTTTGTTTTAAGATTTGTATCAGGAAGAATTTACATTTGCCTATGAGTAACAACCCCAACATAAGCTTTGTAGCTAGCAGAAGACTAAGAAAAAACAGAAACTTGGTATCAGCTTGTAAAGTTTTTTCAAATTAATTAGAAAAGAAACAGGTTTATTTCTATAGTCACTCCACAGAAAATTTACCATTAATCTCTAAAAAAAACAACAGAAAAGTATTTTTTAAAAAAACAGAAAACTACAAGTACTAGATATTTCAGAAACTTATTTTCACAAAAAAATATATGTAAAACTGGAACTAATGCATTTCCATTCTTTTACATGCCTAAGTAAAAATATTTATCATAATAAAGGGTGAATAATGTATTTATAAAGAAACATAAATCCAGCCTTGACTGGTGTGACTTAGTTGGTTGGGTGTCATCCCAGAAAGAAAAAGGTTGCAGGTTTGATTACCTGTCATAGCACATGCCTGGATTACAGGTTCAGTGTGCTTACAGGAGGAAACTGGTCAGTGTTTCTCTCCCTGGGTTTCCTCTACCCTTCCCCCTCTCTAAAAGTAAATAAACAAAATCTTTTTTAAAAAGAGAGAGAGAAAGCTCTGAGTGGTGTTGCTCAGTGGATTGAGTGCCAGCCTGTGAACTGAAAAGTCACTGGTTCAATTCCCAGTCAGGGCACATGCCTGTGTTGAGGGTCAGGTTCCCAGTTGGGGGCATACAAGAGGCAACCAATTAATGCATCTCCCTCACATTGATGTTTCTTTCCCTCTCTTTTTCCCCTCTCTCTAAAAATAAATAAATAAAATCTTTAGAAAAAGAAACAAATTCCAGTTACAAAACCCCAACCAATTAACATTTAATGTGATTTTTCTTCAATTCTACTCTGAAGCGGAATTGAAATATTGAATATTTTTGTCACTTTTAAATTTCAAGTGGAATGTGTGATCTAGTTCCACAGACATACAATTTTAGAGAAACAATATCATACTGAGCTTGTCGTTAAGCCTAAAGACCTGTAAAAGAAGTGGTTGGTTGGTTGATTGGTTGGCTGGTTTTCACAAGTAATGATTTTAGGTCTCTTTATTAACTACAGTTACTGCTTTTAAGAGACACCTCATTTATAATAGCATCATAGTTGGGAATAGTCCATGTAGTTAAGGGTCTCCAAGGCTATCCTCACTAACTTATTTCTTTAAAAATATTAATAAAATTGGTTTAAAACTGATTCTGGTGGTTATTTGTTAACATATGTACAGAATAAGCCATGTTTTTGTAGATCCACTAATCACCACCAGAACTTATCAGAAACCATTTAATTAATCAGCAGCATGTACACGACAGTAAACCAGAATCTAAAAGTATCCAGTTAACAATATTCTCTTATGAGTTATCACACTTCTGGAACCAGCATTAACCCTCACCCATCTCTGAAAGTTTATCAATTGCAGAATATAAAAATAGTTCCTTGCTTTGCTTCAGAAGACTGTGACAATATTTTGATAATAATAGTAGGATATAGAAAATCATTGTTAATTCTGGCTCCCTTTTTATAATTTTCTTAAATCTTTATTTTTACATATCAACCTTATTGGATAACCTATATATTTTCCTTTTGTTGTTTTGAAGAGTCTATAATGACTATTTCATTTATGTAATCAGTAAAACTCCCCTTCATACTCACTTTTCCATATGGACTAGTTTTTATATTCATAACTTGCCAAAACAACCTATTTAAATAAGACTTGAAATTAATTCTGTAAAAATGTTTTACTTTTCCAGAATGTCTTCATTACCATTCAGGTCAAAATTAATTTGCATTTGCACATCCATTACCAAGCAGAAAAGAACACTTACATCCCAGAAAAATATTTTTTTAATTTTTTTTAAATATTTTAATTTTTTTATTTTTAGAGGGAGGGGAAAAGAGGGAGAGAAACATCAATGTGTGGTTGCCTCTCATGTTCCCCTCACTGGGGACCTGGCCTGAAATCCAGGTATGTGCCCTGACTGGGAATAGAGCTGGTAACCCTTTGGTTCTCAGGTGGACACTCAATCTGTGGAGCCACACCAGCCAGGGCCCCCCAAAAATATTTTTGTCTAATTTTTTGAGCACCTGTTCATTTGAATTGAGTATCTTTTCAATTTGACTCAGTGGAACATATTCAAATACTTTACATTAGCCAAAATTTGCAAGAATTTATCTTTGAAATGAGGAGGGGAAAATCAGATTTGAAAATCAACCTCTCTCTGCTTAACTTCACATTCTTTGAAATGAATCTCAACTCTTTCTCTGAAAATATAGTCTTAAAAAGTGTGAAGATATTTTCTTTGGGACAGTCAATATTGAACTATTAATAAACTTATTCATCTATACTTTAGAAAAAAATAAAATTAGTATTTTTCTTAGTTGCCCTTAGAACTAGGCAAGAAAGATTCTTGGCCAGAGTTCTAAGCTTTAAGAGTCATGCACATAATTTATTAATGAATACTAATTCTGCCTCACAGAATTCAATACTCCATGCTGATAGTAAGACCTGTAACATTAAACACCAGCTCTCACAACTTTTTTCTGTTCAGACCCCAAGAAAAAACTTATAAACATCTCTTGCCTCATGTCCTCCAAAACAAAAGATGATCACATTCAAATGCCAGGAAGTCTAGTGGTTTGTGTGGCTGCCTCATAAGACACAGAAACTGAGAATGAGAGTCCTGGCCAGTGTGGATCCATTGGTTGGAACATCATCCAATAACCAAAAGGTTGCTGGTTCAATTGACACTCAGGGTACATATCTGGGTTGCAAGTTCTACTCATGGTCTGGGCATGGGCCAGACACAAATGACCCAGGTCCAGGAACCAGGCCCCTATGGAAGGCAACCAACTGATGTTTCACCGTCTTGCGTAGATGTTTCTCTCTCCTTTCCTTTCTGTCTGAAAGCAATTAAAAAAAATTTCCTTGGGTGAAGATTTAAAAAAAAAGAAATAAAGAATGAAACTGAGAGAGGAGGATGTGAGTGACAGAAGTGCTTAGGTAGGAGAAAAGACAATATAATTACTAGTATCTCCTTCCTGTCAGCATGAATGTGATAATTCTTACATAGCAAAGAATTTCCCATTAGTACATAGAACCCCAGCAGTTGCAAAAGACAGCTGAGACAAATTTATTATATTAAACAATTCTTACTAGTTTTAAATTTGTACATATGTAGATCTAGACTAAAATGATTTTGATACTTTACTTTGGTCCTTGATGTGTATTCCAATGCTGCAATTGGAAAGTTTTATTTTATGGAAATATTTAATAAGATGTAATTAAATGTTCAAAACCATTATTTTCAACTTTATTAAAATAATTTGATCTAAATTTTGGTTATTAATTAAAATTATATTTCACATTTTAATTTCAATACTTTATGAAAACAAATGTGAAAATAAGTGTTTTATTATATTTTTTACCTTAATGGATTTTGGTGAAAATTGACTTAATTTCTTATATTTTGAAAATATTTACATTTAATTTGATGATTGAAAATTAGTTCAAGTTGGAGTTAGGATACACAAAAGTGAAACTTAAAAAAATGAAAAAATGGGGAAAATCTTCAGAGAGAAAGTCTATTCCTATTTTTTTTAAATTAAACAAAAGACTAAAGTTTATTTAAGCATAACCAACCTAAATTGAATATATAGGACACTACAATGAATAATTTAGTGAAGATTCAATTTCTTATGGAAATGAAAAGAAAAATTTTCTCATCAAATTCCAACCTTGAACAAGTCAGATGAAAACCCTGTAATTATTTTAGTTATTTCTTGATTAAATTAACATGAAACATGTTAATTGTATATAAAAATAAACATGTACAATTTATAGAATTGAAAAAAGGCTGAATAAAAAAAGCAACTCCTAGTATGTAACAATTATTTAAAGAATAAATTATATGTCCATTATTCATCATGCATGAGAGTGATTTTGTGTATAATATTTACACAAATGGTAGAATATTTCTAGGTCACCCTGCCAAGACTAAGAGACATAGCAGATCTATCTACTGTGTCGAAACAAACACAGGGAGACAGCAAAAATGAGGACACAAAGAAATATGTCCTGACATTCACATCATAGGTGTACCAGACATGAAGAAAGAGAGCAAGGATTGACAACCTATTTGAAGAAATAACAACTGAAAATTTCCATCCTGGTGAGAAAAAAATCATACGCATGTCCAGAAAGCACAGAGAGCCCCAGTCAAGATGAACCCAAAGAGGCCCACACCAAGTCAAATCATAATTAAAATGCCAAAGTATAAGGAAAATGAGAATGTTAAAACAGAAAGAGAAAAACAGTTACCTACAAGAGAGAGCCCAATAAATGGAACATGCTCTTTACCTTTAGGTCTTACAATCCTAAAGATCCTTTCGTGCTACAAATTTCTATAAATGATGATTTTGCCTATTGAAGTCCTCATCAATGGAGGCAGTCTCTCCTTGAGATCCTAAGGGTTTGGAATCACCGTTGCCTTGACACAGGTACTAAATGTGGAATTTACACAACTATCAGCATACAATTGGGCTTTGTTTGAAACCGAACACCTTATCCCAAGAGGACTCATAAAGATCTATTTTGGGATGGGTCAACTCAGAGACCATGACTAACAAAGTAAGGCATGCTAACAGGTCTCACTTGTAAAATGGAAATGGTATATTTATCCTGGCCTCAGCAGCATCTTAGCTTTACATGAAGAAGTGACAGCTGTACCTGTGAGGGATATTTTATTCCCCACTCCACTGCCCAAAGTAAAGCTGCCTGCTCAATGAACCCTCATGTCACTGAAATTCCCAGCATGACTTGTCCTGGTTTACTGATGGCTCTGCTAAGCTGAAACCTGATGATGTATTCAGAGGTTCTCTAGGTTCAACCTTAGAACAAACTGTGCTGAACTGAAAAGGACTGTGGTTTTTCTATAACATGGGCAGATCTCAAACAGTTGTTATAACTGAGACAAATATTTCCCTTGAATAAACCTTGTTATATTTTTACTGACCCTTGAGCTCTTGCAAAAGGCCTAATGGAATAATCAGCAGCATAGAAAACTACAGCCTGTCAGATTAAAGACACCTTTCTTTTGGACCAGGAAGCATGAAAACAAATTAGGGCTTCTAATTAAACTACCTGGGCCACTTGTAGAGAAGATTAATAAACAGAAACTTTTTTAAAATTGGAGTTGTGAGGGCCTGTAGGGGAAGCTCTCATACCTAACCACTCATTATCAATCACCAAAAACAGGAAGAGGTTACTTTCAATCTTCAACAGAAAGATGTCTTTCTACTCCAGTATTCCAACAGGAAGAAAGAGTCTTCCTACCTGGCAACCAATAAAATAGTGAAAGACTGTTATAACTCAGCCAATGGAAGGTCACTGCATTTAAAACTCCCAGTTTCCTCCAATGGACTGTTTACAACAGCCCCTCTGAAGCTCTAACCCCTCTTTCCTCTATAAAAGAATATTCTTCTCCCTTGAGCTTTGGACTTGCAGCATGCTTTGCAAGTAGACCACATGTCCAAAGTTGCAATTTTATTTTGTTCTCAAATAAACTATTTTCCTGGAGGACTATTGGCTGTCTATTTATTTAATGTGAACATTACCATGATCAGAATATATTCTCTGATGAGACTGACTGTCATCACACTACCAACTGAGCCTGCACTGCTCAGATTGCCACAAACATCTTGGGTATTCATCACCATATTGAATATGACAATCTATCCCCCATCATATAATGGGCACAAGAGAAAGAATTCTACTTTCCTGATGCAGAGTGTATCACCACAAGCCAACTCTTATAAAAAATTGGCCTGTTGTCTTCAAGTGAGAGGAACCAAAGTCCATGGGACTTGGTGCCTACCCATCCTTACACAGTGATTGCAGTATCCCTTTGACTCCTTAATCAAGGTTACTAATGGTACCTCATGTGTCAGCACATTTTCAGATTTTGGAATTGCTGTTCCTGTCCTGAAAACTGACTTTGGTCACACCATTGTGGCCCTTGAAATTAACCTCTACCATGTGTTTGACTTCCTAGACCACACGCATTCTGACAATGGTGTTCCTTTGATCATAAAAATCACTCAACAATCTTAACAATGCTGTGATAGGTATTAGATGGATTCTATACTGCCTGCCATTCCCGGGCATCTATTATTATTTGAGTATTGAAAAACCCTCCTAAAAATTCACTCAAGAGGATTTCTGATTCTACTTCTCTCACTTCCTCTTGATCCGCACACCTGAAGGCAGATTTGTCATTGAAGAGTATCTAACAATCAGGATGAAAGTGGAGGGGGAAGCTATATAGACCCATTTTGAAAATTTGGGATTCCCACCTACCAGTCCTGAGCATTATGCTTTTTTCCCTTAATAGCACCCCCAGGCTTGATGAGTGAATGAAGCCTGGCAACTGAATGAAGCAAAAGGGTCTTAGAGGATTCTTATGGAATTGTGGTCTAGCCCTGTGGATTTTCTTGTTGAATTTACATGATTTTAGAACATAAGAGTGAAGACTACTTGGTTGAGCACATTGAAAACCAAGTCCTCTACACTGAACCACATGGCCAAAGTAGGGGATATTCTGGATCTCTTAAGATTTTATAAAAATGTCCTTATTCCTCTTGTACATGGTTTTTCTGGATGAGAAGTTTAGATGACAAAGGATGATGGTTAGGAAAAGGAGACATTATAGGTACCATAATAAGTCACTCAGATTTTGTAGTAGAGCAGCAACCCTGGTACCTTAAGAGGGAATACCTTAAACCCAGGGGGTACGAAAGAAATGGGGATCATAATGATCATTTGCATTTCAAAATTGCCCTGGAAGCCATTCTCTGGGACAGAAAATGCCTTGCCATAACTCTCCAAGATGTTGGCAAGCAACGTGAATTTAACTGGTAAGTTTTCTATTCCTGCCAGGAGGTTCTGATGACAATTTGATCATGATTTCCCTTACCTCTCCAAGAAGTCTTTTTGTAAATAGAAGGGGAAGGCCCCATCTTCTGCATAAAACACTTGTCAATACTTCTGGATATCTTTTCTGACCTTATTCTTGTAGCTGTTGTTCTGATACTCCACAGGACAGACAAATATTCCCCAGCTACATGCATGGGAGAACCAGACAGATCAGCCAAACTACCTCTCAACAGTCTCTCCAAAAAACAAAAATTAGACTCAACAATTCAGACTGAACTGGAAAGTACACCAGCTGAGTAGGAGATGCTTTGGGAGACACAGTCAACCTGTGTCTCCTAGCCAAACTAAGTCCCTCTTGGGGGATTCTTACAACTGTAAACAACAGTTTCTTTCCAAGATGCATGTGTACCATTGTGTACATTTCTGCAGAAGCCACTGTTAACTTTTCCCCCTCTTCCAGGTATTTAAGGGAACTCAACCTATAATTAATGCAGCCCTCAGATGACTGTGGGGATCTATTCAAAATGGCTACCCTCAATCCTTAAGGGAGGATTATTCCTTCCCAGGGATAACTGAGTCATGATTTATGAGTACTGAATGGACAGTTTTACCAACAATGGGAGTCATTCTCTTATAGAATGGTAGGAGACAAAATACTGTTACCAAATGGACCTCCCCTCTCCTGGGGTCCCTCTGTACTAGACTCACCTTTCCTGCCACCCTTAGGAATCATGACTCTCAAAGCTAGAATTTGGTAAAAAGGAAAGGAACTATTTATCCAAAAGTTATACAGATTTAGAGTAATGGTGGAATGCTGCCATTAAAATCACAAAGTCCCTTAAAACACCCACAAACATACACAGTCCTTCCTTCTCCCCTTTGCCCAGTCTGGGGTACCATATCTCAGGAAAAAAAAAATAGAAGTCGGTGGCCCAGTTAGCTTCCAGTTCTTCCCAATAGACCGTGCTCAGCGGCAGGCCTCCCTTGGTTCCCAGCACTATCAGCTGTGTCTCCAGGATCTCCAGTTCTTAATCCAAACCTGCAAGGCACCTTCTCCTGGCCCATTAGCAAGAATCCTTTCACCCCTTTCCTTCCCACAGCGTCTCTCCTTCATTATTCCTAACCACTGAGAGAGCTCTGCATCGTTGCTACATCTTGATTTCCTACTTCTTAAACCATGTGGTTAGCCCCCAAAACCACGTGATTCCAACACCCAAAGCTGCTGAATCTTGCTCTGCAATCCCATTTCTGACTCTTCCCACAATCGGCTACACCTGCCAGCATTCCTATATTTTTCCAGACTTTCTTGGCTGCCATAATTAGTCCAGGCAGGCATGGCCTGGTGGCTTGGAGCAAACCATCTCCAAGCTCTCATGCAAGCACTGTAACCAGGGGTTTGCCACCTCCCAGTTACATCATGTGTCAAAGTCACTCCCATCTCCCTGGCTCAAAGCATGGCCACAGCTACTTAATATATCTATGAAGGTAGCCAGCTGTTACATATATGTAAAATAACCATTTTTATATGCCGAATATGAAGCTGGCCAACTGTTGACATGTAAAATAAACTCTCCATGGCCCTGCTCCATGTGTCCCATCCCCCAATTCAAACTTGTGGGGGTGAGGATATGCTATATATTTATATTTCTTGGACACCTCAAGTTCTGAACCCCATTACAAATCCCTCTTTGGGAGGCCCTGGCTGCACCCCATTACAATTCCATCAGAAAAGTTGGTACAAATTTGTAAAATTAAACTACTGTGATTTTGATTGTTCATATCTGCATAATGAGTCAATAAGTTCCAACAGAAGTCACCACTGATTGTGTCCTTTCAGGAATATAATCTTGGCAATCTGAAAGTGTCTCTCTGAAAGACACGGGTTCAAATTTCAGATGTGCCACTTAGGAATGAAATGACCTTCAGAAGATCAAAACAATTCAGTACTATTTTATTTAATCCCTGAAAATGTGGATAATGTTACCTAAATCAACAAATTATGTGAACTTGTCTGGCACAACTACAAGCATATAATAGAGGCTTAAATAAATGAAGATGTATTCTTTTCCTTGCTTCACTAAAAATCTTTAATGGTACCACTGAATTACTTTTTATTTTTATTTAGTCATTTATTATTCAAGACTTGAAGCTACTCACTGTCTTTACAAGAAAATAAAATAAAATTTTCCCTACACTGTGTGATGTGTTGAAAACAAATTAGAGTTTGAATCTACAAATATACACACAAATTGTGGTCCATCACTCTTCATCAGTGTAAACTTAAGCAAGTTATTTAAATGCCTGGGCCTAAAAAGAAATTAGGCTTTGAACTAAATGATCATTACTTTGCTACAGATTTCTAAAAGAATAAATGTCTTTTTGAGTACTGTGTGTGATTATTAAAGTACTTTTTAAAGAACTTGGAAGTGTCATCTTTTAGTACTCAAAATACACTTAATCATTTCTTGGTAAATCAGGACTGCCTTTATGGTCATTAAATATAACAATATGCTGTAATAATGAATAGTCTTAAAATATTCATGGCTCATAATTTTTAGTTTTAGACCTTCAGATATATGGCAACATGCTTCCAAAATTGAGAAATGTAAACAATCTATTTTTAAAAACAAAGTTAGAAAAATTGTTGGTCAGATTTTATTTTTCTTTACAACCAAAAAATAAACAAGACAAGGAATATGTTTCTTTTAGGCAAAAGTTTCTATCTAAATATGTATTCAATTATATTACCTACATTATTAAATTTATTTATAGAAACAAAATATATTCCATGTGATTATTAAATGCTAAACTCTGTGTTTTAAATATACACAGGAAACAGTGGGACTTGTTGACAGAGCTCTAGGACATCAGCACTGCGCCAGACTGGAAGGTACTAGGTCCTTGTCGGTGCAGTGAATGTGAGCTAAGCCCCATTCTAGCTCACCGCCAGCTCAGCCCCACGCGCAGCTTGTCACAGACCACTTCCTCAAGTATAAAACGCGTTCTGTCAGTTCCTTTCAACTACGCAGACAAGGAACGAAATTATTGTCTAGGGGCTGTGTTAGAGCTTTAGGGGAGAAAATGGTTATTGTGAGCTACATTATTTGAGCCCATTATCCTGCTGTTTACCTATTTGTTATTTAGATTCATTCAAAAGCAGATAATCATGTTTCTTAAAACAAAGCATCTACATAAATGTCATGAGTGTGACATTTGAGAGACTGTCTAGAATGGCAAATCTTTTACAGAGACAATGATCTAACCTCTGCCTTAAGTCTTATTTCAAGGGCGTGTTGATATAAATAAACCTTGAAATGTTAAATGGAAATGGACTTGGTTGCTAAAAAGGAGAGGCAACTATTTGAATTATGCTTCCTACATCAAGAAACCAGCACAGGGAAAATTGTTTGTAGATGAAAAATTCACCTGTTGTAAATGGGAAGTAATACTATCTTATTAAACATCTGAGGCAAGATTGGTGCTCATTAATCACTGGTGCTCTCTTCGTGCAATGTCTTTTTTACACAGATAAAGCATTCGGTTGCTCACGACACCTCAGTCAGTTAGGTATGATCACTGAAGGAATCATCTGTTTGAGTAGTTTATTTGGTCTTCAGTGAGAACTACAATTGTGTTTTTCCAGCTCCCTATGCCAGCTCCCTATGTTAGCCAAACTATGGAAGCAACCCAAATGCCCCTTAATAAAAGGGTGGACAAAAAAGTTATGGTACATGTATACAATGAAGTATTTCTTGGCTATATAAAAAGAACAAATCTTACCATTTTAACAATATTAGTAGGCCTTAATATTGACCATGTATTAATATTAATTAGTATAATAATGGGTATCATACTAAGTAAATAAGTCAGTCAGAGAAAGACAAATATCATATGATTTCACTTACGTGTGGAATCCAAAGAACAAAATAAATGAATAAACAAATTAAGCAAACAACATTAAAAGATTCATAGAGAACAAACTAATGGTCAGTTGCCAAAGGGGAGGGACTTGGGGGACTGGGTGAAAAAGGTGAAGGGATTAAGAAGTAAAAATTGGTAGTTACAGAATAGTCACAGGGGTATAAAATACAGCATAGTGAATATAGTTAATATTATTCTAATAACTATGTATGATACCAGGTAGATACTGGAAATATTGAGGGAGCACTTCGTAAAGTATATGATTGTCTAACCACTATGCTGTACAACTAAAACTAATACAAAATAATATTGAATAAAAAAATTATCTGGGCTGATTTTGAAGCAACTGTAAGAAATATGAAAGTAAGCAGTAGATATACTCTACAATATAAATTTGGGAACTATAGATACCTACCAGGATATATATTGAGAAGAAAAAATGATAAAGGATAAAATTTAGAAAGAAGATTAATATGTAAAGTGTGGTCAGAAGAAAAAGGCCTACTAAAGGAAGTACAGAAAATGCCCAGGAAAATAATAGAAAAACTGAGAGGAGGAAAAGAATGACTGGAAGAAAAGGAAGGGAATGTTGAAAATACCACAGGAAGTAAGAAAAGAAATCACTCATTCATTCACAATGTTTATCATGCTCTCAGTGTGTGCCAGGAGCTGGTGGGAGTGCACACACAATGTGATGGGCACACTGTGTGCACTCTCATGGAGCTTACAGTCTACTTGAGCTGTTTCTCACCTGAGACAAGTCAGTGCCAGTACAGCGATCAGGTCAAAATCCAAAACACAGATGTGGAAAAGTGAGCAGAATGAAAGAAAGACAACCTCAATTGTAAATGCAAATGTCGAACAATGTGGGCCTGAAGCATGGATAAGAAAGAGCAAATAGTTCTGGAATGGCCCAGCACAAGCCATCTTTGGTTATCAGGATGATAATGATCATACTTAGGCTGTGGGACAAACACTAGAAAGGAACAATTGAATAAGAAAGGAAACAACAGTTATTGCTGGGGAGGTTCTAGAAGAAGTGGAATGGTTTAAATCAAGAACACAAGTGAAGAAGTAAGCCTTGAATAAGAAACGGGATGTGAAAGCAAGAAGCATTTGGTCACCTGTGACATCCCCATAGTGAAGGGCACTGCCCTGTGGTCTGCACAGCATGCACACACATCTGCTTGATTGTTTTGGTTGTTCCTAAGAGTTTTTTCCCCCCCCAATGAACAGTGAGCTCTGTGGAACCTGCAGCAGTGTTTCTCAAGTTTTCCCAATAGTGAGAGTAGCACCTGGAACATAGCACATGCTTAGCAAATGTGTGCTAATAACAAATCACTCCCAGAGCAGGACTGAGTATTCCTGGCTTAAAGGACTATGTCCTAAAGGTAAAGGAATTCCCAAGGAACTTCAGTTTGCTCTCATTGTATTCCCATGAGACCTCGGGAGTCACAGGAATAAAACAAAACACTTTGAAGTCAAAACGGGGTTTCCTTTCTAGTCCTTATTTGATTTTCTCACCATCCTAACTATAAATAACGCATACACACATTTCTATATGCTTTTGACCTGCTCCTATGAAAATTGTCCTCTGTCTTCACTGGACAAAGGCCCTCCCAATGGGAATGGCTTGTTTGCTGTTAACTCTTTCAAAAATGTGAGAAATGTTCATGTTGTGAGATAAAATTAACACTGCTACTTAGTGTTATAAACCACTAGTGTCTCTGGAACATAAATAAATTAAAAAATCTATAAAGTCCTTTGAATTAATAATCAAATCATAATTGTTTTTTAGTTAAAAAAAGAGTTCCCTAATGACTCACATAGTCAGTATTATGCATGAAGGAGTGGCATGTAAAACATAGTTTGGGTCTTCCCCTTCATGCAATAAAACACAAGATAGCAATCACAATTTTTGCCTTGTCTCTCTTTTTTAAAATCCTATTTTCATTATTTTATTTTTGACTTATGAGATCTATTTCATTTATAATATAAATTTCTCTTTTTGCTTTACTTTTACTGTCTACACAGTTACAGACGTCTCTGTTTCCCCCCCTTTGCCTACCTCTCCCCCACCTTGGGCCCCCTTTCCCTCTGGCCATCAACACACTGTTGCCCGTGTCCTTAGGTTATGAATATATGTTTTTGTCCTGTCTGTTTCCTTCCAAATTATCTCATTATATAAACAAAAGGCTATTGTTTATGACTCAGTGAACAGGAATAAAATGTCTTACTTTTGAAAATTCTATTTCAGAGAGACCTTGAATACCTTCAAAGTTCAAGTAACTGAACTTTCTTCTTCCTTAATTAATAAACTTGGTTTTAGTTCTGCAGGAGGGGACAATATGAAATAAAACATGAATATGTGGCCACTACCATGGACCTCTACAGAAGAAATTACACTCTCTATTAAGAATAAATTTTTGATGGGAACAAGTATGAAGGACACATGGACAAAAACTAGAGAAGGGGTGGAGGTGGGAGAGAGGTGGGAAGGACTGGGGGGTGGTTTGGGATGGGAGTAAAAAACAGAAAACTGTACTGGAACAACAATTAAAATAAAAAATATATCTATTTTAAAAAAGAATAATTTTTTGACATTTTTTACCATGCTTAAAATCCAGTTACAACCAAGAATTAATGTGATAATGATTTCTAAGCTCTTACCAATGACACACTTAGTTTACATGGCTCTTAGGAATTTGCTCTGTGAGTGTTGACCTTAATTTATGTTACTGTGTTCCATCCCTATTGATCTTTTTGAATATAAGTATCCATTAGGAATTTGTTCCACTAAGTGACAGAAAACCTAATTCAGAATGACTTACGCTAATAGAGTTGCTGTTTCACATAATAACTATGAAGGTACTAGGTGCCTGTAGCTGGTTCAGCTGCTCAACAACATTTTCAGGGAATTGCTTCATTGTCTGCTGCCCCATCTTTAGTATGCTTCACATGAATACTAGTTTATCATCACAATGAGTCTGGTGCAGGTTCAGGTACCTTCCTGTTTTCAGGGCAGAAAAAAAGGCAGGGGGAACAAAAGATGTTGACCACCACCGTTCCCTGTTTCAAGAAAGAAGAAGCTTTTGCAGAAATCCCTCCATTTACTATCATTTTGGTCTTGCTGACCACTCTGAGATACAGAAGATACCAGGAAAGCAGAGAACTGGATTCTAGAAATTGGATTAAGCCAAACAGTAATCATTGTGCGGGGCTGTGCTCTTTGTTGTCCCAAACTATATAAGAGAACACTAACCGAAAAAGAGGAAGGAAATAGATTTGGGGTAGACAACTAATAATGTCTGCCCTAGTACATAATAAAGTCTCTATTATCTAGAATGTTTGGAGAATATGATTTTACTTTTTCTAGTTAAAAAAGAAGTTAAATGTAAGAGGATCACAACTACATAATATTTCATAAGTATTCAAGATAATTTTAGTACTGAATAATGTTATGGCATTAAAATTTTAGAAAGTCAGTATTTACATGTGTATTCATTCATTCATCCATTCATTCTTTTACCCATTCACCCACAAATGCTTATTGGATATTGGCCATATGACAGTTATTGTGCCTGTTTTTTAACAAAGTAATGAGGAAATCTCAGTCCTTGCTCTTGAGGAGCTTATAGCAGAGTTGTTACTACCCACACTCTTTTTTTAATTTCGTTTTCTCAGCTTTATTGAGATATAATTGACATATGACATTGTGTAAGTTTCAGGTGTGCAACACATTAATTTAATGCACTTAATGGCACATATGACAAAATGATTAGTACCACAGTGTTAGCTAACACCTCCAGCATATCACATCACTACGATTTCCTTTTGGTGGTGAAATACTTAAGATCTACTCTCTTAGCAACTTTCGAGTATATACTATTATTAACTGTAATTACTGTGTTTTATATTAGATACCCAGGAAACTCATTCAGAAATTTGTACTCTTGGACTAACCTCTCTCCATTTTCCCCATCCCTAGCCCCTGATAAGCATTCTAGTCTTTGCCTCTATTAGTTCAGATTTTTAAGATTCCACATATAAGGGATATCATATAGTATTTATCTTTTACTGTCTGATTTATTTCACTTAGCATAAGGCCTTCAAGTTCTACCTGTGATGTTGCAAATGACAGGATTTTTTTAATAGCTGAATAATAAGCCATTGTGTATATAGACAGCACCACAGTTCCTTTACCCATTCATTAATCCACTGGCATTTTGGTTACATTAAATCCTACCTTGTGAATAATGTTGCAATGAACATAGGAGCACAGATACATCTCTGAGGTCCTAATTTTCATTTCCTTGAAATACATACCCAGATGTGCAACTAATGAATCATATGCAGTCTATTTTTAATTTTTTGAGTAACCTGCATGTTGTTTTTATAGTGGCTGCACTAATCTACATTTCCACCAACAGCACACAAGGGTTTTCTTTATCCACATTCTCACGAGCACTTTTTAATCTCTTGTGTTTTTAATGATAAACATTCTAACAGGTATGAGGTGATATATAATCGTGGTTTTAATTTGCATCACACTGATGATTAGTGATGTTGAGCACCTTTTCCTGTACCTGTTGGCCATTTGGATGTCTTTTTTTGGAAAAATGTCTATTCGATTTCTATGCCTATTTAAATCAGATTGTTGGGGGGGAGGGGTTTGGTTTAGTTTTTTTGCTATTGAGTGATGTGAGTTCTTTATACGTTTTGGATACTAATCCCTTATCAGATGTATAATTTGCAAATATTTTCTATCATGCTGTAGGCTTCTTTTCATTTTGTTGATGGTTTCCATTGCTGTGCAGAAACTTTTTCAGTTTGATGTAGTCCTGCTTGCTTATTTTCGTTTTTGTTTCACTTGCTATTGGTGTCAAATCCAAAAATAATTGCCCGGACCAATGTAAAGAAACTTAGCCTCTGTTTTCTTCTAGGAGTTTTATAGTTTCA
This sequence comes from Tonatia bakeri, assembly GCA_004024845.1. Classification (NCBI taxonomy): domain Eukaryota; kingdom Metazoa; phylum Chordata; class Mammalia; order Chiroptera; family Phyllostomidae; genus Tonatia; species Tonatia bakeri. The sequence continues at coordinate 16,908 of PVIA01001418.1, forward strand.
GGTCATATATTTAAGTCTTTAATACATTTTGAGTTGATTTTTATGAATGGTATAAGACAGAGGTCCAGTTTTTAATATTTATTGTATTTTTTCCATTAGCATTTAGTCTCACTATACTCCCTCCCCCCATGAATCATTACACTGTTCTTTATGGCCACGAGTGCAGTTTCCATTTTGCTCAATGCCTCCATCCCCTTATATTTTCCCTGCCCCAGCTGTCATCCTGCTCTCTATCTATGAATCTGTCTCCATTTTCCTTGTTAGTTCATTTTGTTCATTAAATTTCACATATGAGTGAAATCATATGGTATTTGTTTTTCTCTGACTGGCTTATTTCACTTAGCATAGTATTCTCCAGACCCATCCATACTGTCTCAAAAGGTAAAAATTTTCTTCTTTTTTATGGCCGAGTAATATTCTATTATGTAACTGTTCCATAGTTGCTTTATCTACTCATCTACTGACGGACACTTGGGCTGCTTCCATATTTTGGTGATTGTAAGTAATTCTGCAATGAACACAGAGGTGCTTATGTTTTTCTAATTAGTGTTTTGGGTTTCTTCAGATATATTCTAAGAAGTGGGATTGCTGGATCGAAAAACAGATCCATTTTAATTTTTGGAGGTATCTCCACACTGCTTTCCACAGCAGCTGCACTAATCTGCATTCCCATCAACAGTACAAAAGGGTGCCCGTTCTCCACATCCTTGCTAGCACTTGCTGTTTGTTGATTTATTGATGACAGCCATTCTGACAGGTGTGAGCTGATGTCTCGTTGTGGTTTTAATTTGCATCTCTCTGCTAATTAGTGACATTGAGCATCCTTTCCTATGTCTACTGGTCATCTGTATGTCACCTTTAGAGAAGTATCTATTCAGATCCTTTGCCCATGTTTTAATTGGGTTGTTTGTTGTTTTGGTGTAGAGTTTTATTATTTATAAGTTTTGGTTATTAGCTCCTTATCAGATGTATTGGCAAATATGTTCTCCCATCACAGATCCAGTTTTATTCTTTTACATGTGGCTATTCTGTTTTTCCAACAACATTTAGTAAAGAAACTATTTTTTCTCTATTGTATATTCTTTACTTTTTTGTCACAAATTAATCTGACTTTTGTTATTTCCTTTCTTTTACTAATTTTGGACTTTGTTCTGTTTACATCTTTTTAACTTCTGTAAAGCCATATGAAATTTAAAGGCAGTTTCCTTTCTCAAAGTATTAGGGTGAGTTATTTAGATATTAAGTGTAGTGAGAAAGTCCAATTGGAAGAAAGGGAGAAGAGAGAGATGGAGGGAGGCGAAAAGAAAGAAGAAAAGAAAGGACACACTGAAGTTATCAGAGATTATCCAGGTTTGGGTGGCAGGTAAAGGTCTGGGAATGAAATGCAAGATCATCCAAAGTCCTAGAAAAAAAACACAAAATAAATGTTGATTTAGTTGTGTTTTCTTCTCAAGTAAAAAAATAAAACCAGAATTAGTTAAATAGCCTTTGATAATAGAATATAATGAAAAAGTTTCTTATTTATACTTGGGTATTAGAAGCTCATTAAATAATACTCAGAATGATATCTATCTTTTTAAACAGTTCTAACCAGTATGGGGCAGGCAAGCATTTTTCTTTCTGCTGTAAGTCCTGTCCTCTACTGCCCAAACATCTCCTCAATCTTCCAGTTTTAACAAAGAATAAATTGGTTAGATTGAGAAGAGACTCCTGGTTTGCCCAGTATCAAACTAAGCAAGTCTCAACAGGAAAAGTAGAGACAGAGTCACACCATTTTCTGGACTCTGTATGCGCCTATGGTGAATAATAGGAACATTTTTTTCTGGAAACAAGCTACTTCCACGAACTTGTACATAGCACAAATGAGAAGCTATTTTTTTTCTTCAATTACTTTTCAAAGATTTTAATTTTTATAGGAAAAAGAGAGTTAAGCATACTATAACCTATAATATTACTCTTAGCTATACATGAAAGTACTGGTTAAACTGATGAGACTCTGTCCTCCTAGTGCAAGGTTGTCTTAGCTGCAAGGCAAATATGGAGGAGGAAACGAGCAACACCATAAATGTCATGTCTGTGCAAATGCAAACTAGTGAAGTAAGGGCAAGTTCAGTGGAATCATAAAATTAAAGCAGAATAAAACCTTAGGGAACGATGATTCTTACCTCTTCATTTTAATGAAATAAACTCATATTAAAGCTGTACAATTATTGGCAGAGGTCAAACTAAAGTCAGGTATCCAACGGCATGTGATTAATCCATTTCATCATGCTATTGAAGGGAAGCAGTTTTGCCACCCCCAAATTGTTTATTGGTGTATTGATTAAACTGGATGTTAAGGAAGAGAAAACTCAGGAAGAACCTTTGGCCCTCGCATTTTACCTGCCAAAAGTTATTTAGATAGAGGGCCTGCTCTAGGTAGAGAGAGATCACAGGTAACTATAGTTCAATATAATCTAATGTGTAGTGGACAGAGAGGAATATACAAAGGCCTGTTTGTTCAAAGTCCTCACTGTGTTCCCTTGTTAAAGATAGCCCAGCAAACATTTATTTGCCAAACATTTGTGTTTTCATCTCCTGTGAATTACCTTTCTGTCTTTTGAGGAAACCCCTCTTTCTCCTTAGCTCTAGAATGGCATATAAACCACAACTGCCCAAAGTCTCTTTGGGTCTTGTTTCTATGACACCCCCAAATGTGCATTCATAAAAGTACACTTGGGACATTTTCACCTGTCAGTCTATTTCTGTTAAATTTGATTATTAGTCAGCTAGAAGAAATTGGTGGGAAGAAAAAAAATCTTTTGCAGCCTCCACACTGCAAATTTTCCTCCTCTTGATGGAGTTTATCATTATAATTATCAGGTATATAAGCAAATTTACATCTAAATAGTTTAAGTTAATACAAAACCAGTTTGACAGATTTTTGTAGACTACCTTCATTTGCCTAACAGATAATGTGATTATGAATTTCAAAATTATCCATATTAAACAGGAGGCTTATATGCATGTAAAATTAATGTGTGGAAGTTTATGTACATACTTGCCTATTAAATTCTAATATGAATAATGTAAACATTAAGCCTGGAGTCAAGTCTGACAGAGCATGCTGCAGTGGGTGAATAGCTCAGATATGGCTCTTTGCCATGTCGTGGACACTTACTAGAAATTCACAATTTCAGACTAGTGCAAAACTGAGAGGATTAAAATCTCTACATTTTTATAAGATCCCTGGGTGATTCCAATGCATTTTAAAGTGTAAGAAGCACTGGGATAGATTTCCTCCAGATTTCATATAGGCAGATTTAAAAGAGCTCAGCAAGAATAATAGACAAAATTTCATGAAATTAATGTCTGGGAAGGATTATAGCAACAAATGAAAGTTCAGGAGCTCTAGAAAGTAAGAGTTTGAGTGTACAAATAGCCCTGGTGATAAATAAAGGAGTGTAGCGCGTAACAAAAAAATAAACAATACCAAGTGGTGTTAGACCAGGAGTTCTCTCTCAGTACAGGTTTTAAAAATAACAAATATAATACCTAACATTTAATGAGAGTTTTCTACATACTAGATGCCATTATAAGCTCTTTATATGAATTAAGTTATTCCTCCTTTATTTGTTGATTAATTCCATTAAACACGTGCAAATGGAGGGAATGCTGTCTTCACTGTCTTCACTGCATGTGCAAATATTAAGAAACAAAGAAGTTGAATAAATACCCCAAGTATAAACAGCTAATTTGTTTTGGAGGCAAGTCAAATCCAAGAAACCTCTTTCTTATGAAAGTCATAAGATACTGGAACTAACTAGTGACTATAGCATTTTATGGATTCAAGACCAAAATGAGGTTTGTTAGAAGTCTATATATAACTAGAAGTCTTTCTTTTCATTCTTTTGAATTGAGTTTTAGTAAAAGAAGATAAAGAAAAAAGTAGTCTCAGTATTTGGGGCCAAAGGTTTAATTGCTGACTAATGAATAAATGACAATTATCTCTTTACTGACTGATTATGTAAATTATTAAATATAATTTTCAAATATCTTGACACTTATTTTAACAAAAATATTAGAACAGTTTGTATTAGATAATGAAAAATCTATACATACCTATGAATGTCATTTCAGCCTTGTTTATAATAGCAAAATATTAGAACAACCTAAATATTTGGTGATGATTGTTATAGAAATTAGGCTACCCTCTATTCTATAAAATAATTGACAGTCTATGAAGGTGACTATATAGAGAATTATATAAGCATGAAATGTTTAACAAATGTCCAGTAAACATTTTTTGTTTGTATATGTTCTGTGTGCATGTGTCCACTTGTGTGTGTGTTTAGATATAAAATTATTGACAAATAAAAAGTCTGGAAAAAATTTATTGAAAGATAAAATGTGTAAAAAATGTCTAATAATTATAGAAGTTGCAGAGATTTTAAAGATGTTTTTGTTTACTTACATTCTATAAAAATTATGTAACAAATATGTATAATTTTTTATTTTTTAAAGTTTTATAAAGCAACATTTATCAAGAAATGTTTTGTGAACATCCCTCACCATCCCGTATTGCCTGTTTCTTTCTTAAGGAATCAACAGATTAGCAGAAGGGAGAATTGTAGGAGCCATAGAGAGTCTATACCAAAAAAAGCAAATTAAGAATAGAAATGACTTCTTAAAACTGATAGAAGGCATTTCATCTCAGTTTGCTGAGACTTCTAATCATAAATGGGACTTGAATTTCACAAAAATGTTTTTCTGCTTCTACTCAAATTATCATATGATTTTTCTCCTATATTCTGTTAATGTGATATATTATATTTATTTATACTAGAATGTTAACCCATTCTTGGGATAAATCCTACTTGTTTATGATACATTATCTTTTTTTGTATAAAGTTGGATAGAAAACATCATCTTAGTATACTTTTAATGCCTATAGGATGTGCAGTGATAACCCATTTTATATTCACTAAAATCTATTAGAACTATTGAAAGAGCTAAGAAAATTTTGGGTTACATGATTAATCTATTAAATTTGGTTGTATTTCTATACATTAACAATGAATAATAAAAAAAAATAACAAAAACAATTCCATTACCAATAGCATGAGAAAGAAAATACTTAAGAACAAATTAAACAAAAGATGTGCAAAAATTAAGTCTGAAAACCATAAGACAATGTTGAAAGAAATTGAAGAAGACCTAAGTAAATGGAAAGACATTCTTTTTTCAAAAAGCAGAGCATGAACATGGTTAAATAATTCCTAAATTGATTTATAGATTTTTCGCAATGCCTCTCAATCTTTGGTTAGTTTTATTAAGGAAATTTGCAAGCTACTTAAAATTTATGAGATAATCTAGTTTTGGGAGTAGGATGATGCTGTCCTCAAAAAAAGAGTTTGGAAGTGATCCCTCTTCTTGGATGTTTTGGAATAGTCTATAAAGGATAGAGGTTAGTTCTTCCTTAAATATTTTATAAAATTCTCCTGTAATCTATTCAGCCCAGGGCTTTCATATGCTAGCAGTTTTTTTATTACTGCTTCAATTTCACCAGCTGTTATTGGTCTGTTCAGGCTTTCTGCTTCTTCATTCAGGTTTGGGAGATTATATTTTTCTACAAATTTGTCCATTTCACCTAGGTTTTCAGATTTCTTGGTATACAGTTGTTCATAGTAATCTCTTAGAATCCTTTGTATTTCTGTGGTATCAGTTGTAGTCTCTCCTCTTTCTTTCTGATTTTATTTATTTGGGCCCTCTCTCTTTTTTTTCTCAATGAGTCTGTTCAAAGGCTTATCGATTCTTCTTATCTTTTCAATGAACCAGTTCCTGGATTTATTAATTCTTTGAATTGTTCTTATAGTCTCTATGTAATTTAATTCTGCTTATCTTGATTATTTCCTTCCTTCTACTCAGTCTGGGCTTTGTTTTTTGTTGTTCCTCTAGTTCTTGCCGATGTAGGGTTAGGTTATTTATTTGAAATGTTTTTATCTTTTCTAGGTAGGCCTTCATTGCTATGAACTTCCCTTTCAGGACTGCCTTTGCTGTGTCTCATATGTTTTGGACTGTTGTGTGTTCATTTTCACTTGTTTCCAGAAGCTTTTTTTTTCTTCCTTGATCTCATTGTTAACCCATCCATTGTTTAATAATATGCTATTGAATCTCTATGAATTTGAATGATTTTAGTTTTTTCCTTGAGGTTGGTTTCTAATTTCAGGCCCTTATGCTCTAAGAAAATGCTTGATATAATTTCAATTTTCTTGAATTTGTTGAAACTTATTTTGTGTCCTATCATGTGGTTTATCTTTGAAAATGTTCCATGTGCATTTGAAAACAATATGTATTTTGTTTCTTTGGAATGAAAGGTTCCATATATATCAGTTCAGTTCATTTGATATAGGGCATTGTTCAATACCACAATATCCTTATTGATATTTTGTTTGGAAGATGTATTCAATTGTCACAATGGGGTGTTAAAATCCCCTAGTATAAGTGTGTTGCTATCCATATCTTTCTTGAAGTCCTCTGAGATTTTCCTTATATATTGGGTGCTCTTATGTCAGGTCCTTATATATTTATAATGTTTATGCCTTCTTCTTTTTTAAAAAGATTTTATTTATTTATTTTTAGAGGGGAAAGGAGGGAGAAAGAGAAGGAGAGAAACATCAATGCATGTTTGCCTTTCATGCACTTCCTACTGGGGACCTGGCCTGCAACCCAGGCATGTGCCCTGACAGGGAATCTAACCAGAGACCTTTTGGTTCATAGACCAGCACTCAATCCACTGAGCCACACCAACCATGGTTATTTATGTCTTCTTGATGGATTCTTCCTTTAAGTATTACAAAGTCTCCTTCCATGTGTCTTTTTAAGGTCTTTGTTTTGAAATCTATTTTATCTGATATAAGTATTGTTACCCCAGCTTCTTATTCCTGTCCATTGGCTTGGAATATTTTTTCCAACACTTCACTTTCAGTCTGTGTAGGTCTTTTGTTTTGAGCTGGGTCTCTTTGCGGCAGCATATGTGTGGGTCATGTTTTCTTACCCATTCAGCTACCCTATGTCTTTTGATTGGAACATTTAATCCACTTACATTTAAGGTTATTATTGATAGGTACTTATTCATTGCCACTCTACTCCCTTTGTACTTGTTCTTCTCTCCCTCACTGTTTTTCTTCCTTTTCTTAAAGCAATCCTTTTATCATATCTTGCACTGCTGGTTGAGTGGAGGTATATTCCTTCAGCCGTCTTTTGTCTGGGAAACTCCTTATTTCACCTTCCATTTTAATAGAGAGCCTAGCTGGGTAGAGTAGTCTTGAATTCAGGCCTTTGTTCTTCATTACTTACAATATATCTTATCATTCTCATCTGGCTCATAGTGTTTCTGTTCAGAAGTTAGCTGTGAGCCTTATTGTAGCTCCCTTGTATGTTACTATCTGTTTCTCCTTTGCTGCCTTTAAGATTCTCTCTCTGTCTTTAAAATTTGTCATTTTAATTATGATGTGTCTGGGAGTAGGCCTCCTTGGGTTCATCTTGATTGGGACACTCTGTGCTTCTTGATTTTGTGTGACTTTTCCACTCTCCAGGTTAGGGAAGTTTTCTGTCATAATTTTTTCAAAAGGGAAATATAATGCTCCTTTTCTTCCACTTCTGATATTCCTATGGTTTGAATGTTGTGTTGCATGTTATCCTGCAGTTCTTCATAAACTATCTTCATGGTTTTTGAATTTTTTTTTTTGTGCAGCTGCTCTACCTTGGTATTTCTTTCTACCTTGTCTTCCAGCTCACTAATTCGTTTCTCTGCTTCATCCTGTCTGCTTGTAATTCCTTCTAGAGTTTTTTTTTTCTAATTTTAAATATTGTGTTCTTCATTTCTTCTTGGTTCTTGTTTATAGTGTATGTTTCCTTTTTTATACTGTTGTAGTTCTCACTCAGTCCCTTGTAGTTGTCTCTGAGTTCCTTGAGCATCCTTGTGACTACTCTTTTGAATTCTATATCTGATAATTTGCTTGCCTCCATTTCATTTAGCTCTTTTACTGGGGGATCTTCTATTTCTTTTGATTGTGGGTTCTTTCTTTGTCTCCCAATTTTAGGTGATTCTTTTAGTTTGTTTCTGTGATTCCAGATGCTCTGCTTTGCCAACTGTCTTTGTAGGGTGAACTTCCATAGTAGGGGTTCTGTGAGACTCAGTGGTGAGGTCTCTTTGACCTCCTTTTCTGCATGCTATAGGGTTGTCCTTTCTTTTGTTTGTGTGGGCTCTCTTATTGTACTTGGGCTTTACCTGTTGGTGGCTCCTTTGTTGGTGGATTCTCCCCTCCAGCAGGTTTACTGGTATTTACAACTCCCTCCTTGCCTTATATGCTGTTGTACAGGTATTGGTTAACAAATCAGTATTACTAGACAACCAAACCTATGCCATCAAAAAGAATCCCCCTACCACATCAGCAGTCTCAACTGCAATTGAACTGAGATTAATAAATGTGAAGATAGATTATGGATATTATAAGATATGACAAAGGGAATATGAGATGATTGAAAGAGGGGAAAATGTTGTTAAGTGGTAAGAGGGAGGAGAATTGAGTAGAGTTGGGATAGAACCAAGGCAAAGAAAGGGAGATAGCAAAATTTACAATTTAAGAAACACACGAACAGGCAATGGGAACAATGGGGTAAGAAAAGAGAAGAGTATACTATGAGGTTTGAAGTAAAACTGGACCAACTGGAGCAAAATTGCTGAAAAACCACAGCAGGGGCTATAACAATGACAGCTGAATGAAGTTTAATAAAGGTGAAACAGGAGTAAGAATATTGTAGAAAAGCAAAAAGTGAATATCAGATGTCCATAGTAAAGAAAAATGATTTTGAGAGAATGGGGGAAGCAAACTAATAACAGTAAGGAGTAAAGCTAAGGTTGAGAGAGGAGAAAAAAAGGGAAAAAAAGGAGAGAGGAAATAATGAAATAAAATTCCTTACTTAACTGATCAGAGGCAGGGCAAAGGCAAGATGGAGCAATACAGCAGGAGAGTATTCTATGGGATTTAAAGTACAAAAAAATAGCAAGCAAATAGGTGTTGCTTTGGAGAAGTACAGCAATAACTGTAATATTTCACCCAACTAGACACTGTTTATAGAAGGTGAAAAAGAAATAAGACTCTTATTAGAAGGGAAAAATAATGTGAGCTGATTTAAGAAAGAAAAGTGATTATGCAAGGTTAGATGGAGGAGAAACACTGAGAAGGGACAGAAACCTGGTGTGTGAGAGAAAATAGAGTTAGCCCCAACAGTGATAAAGCTCAGGAAGATGGCGAAATGTATCAAGACCAGGGAAGGGTGTCTTGTGGAATTGGACTAACAATAGTATGATAACAAATACATAATCTGAATAAAATGAATGAAAAGTGAAAAATCAAGAGTAGTGTGTTATTTGGAATATGAGTGAAATGAAAGAAGAAAAATTAAATGCAATACAAAAGGGAAAATAAAAATAAATAAATCAAACAATAAAAACCTAAATAAATGGAAAGAAGAGAAATAAAAAAACATGCAAGTTCTGAAAGATAGTAAAGTGAAATTTGTCTCAGCTGTTGGTGGTCACCTTCTGACTTTTTTCTGGATACATCTCTGGTTTTCTTCACAGCTTTTCTTGTCTTACACTTAAAAAAAACTAGACTACAATTATCACAGGTGCCCAGTTTCCAATTCATGCCCTCAGAGCTTTGTGCAGCCCGCACCATACACTCTGAGCATTTGCACAAGACTGGCACATATAATCCACCTCATTTTGCAACCATTTGATCAGTCTGTGAGATGCACTGAGAGGGAGCCCACACTCCCTCTTTGCTGGTCTGGCTGTTGCACACATGAGGTCCCTGCACAGCTCTCCTTTTGAGAAGAGTTCCCTTGGGTACCACCTACCACTCCTAACAAGCACCCAGCTTTCTACACAGTTCAACTCTCTGGCCAGTCCAGAGTCTGTGTGGGTCATGGCTCATCATGGCCCATCTCTTCTCCCAGCTCCAGGTGTTACCCAGCTCCCCAATTTCTTTAGTGTTGTACCAGCTGGCAACCACCACCCCAGCCAGGGTACACCACAGGCTATGTGTCACTTACTGCCTTTTTATCCCCCTAGTGACTTTATATGTCCAGGTCTCTCCTGGCACAGGTCTGGGACTTCCCCATCCTGGAAAGGGGCTAGGCTACTATCACTGACCCAGCTCTCCTCTAATGTTCCTGTGGCAGCTATGGTCTCTGGCACAAGGCCCAGGACCTTCCCATTGGCCTACAAAATCTTCTTACTGCCCATTTTTAAGTGTCCTCTGTACACTTTGGCATCCAAACTTCATATCAGCTGGATTCTGTTGGCTCTTCATTCCATTCTTCTGAAGGTTGGCTAGGTGTCCCAGTTGGGTACATAAGAAATTTGGCTCAGCTCTCACCTATATCACCACTATCTTCTTTATACATATGATGGAATATTACTTAGGCATAAAAAAAACAAAATTTTATTATTTGCAACAGCATAAATGGAACTACAGGGTATTACGCTAAGTGAAATAAGCCAGTCAGAGAAAGACAAGCACCATGTGACTTCACTTATATGTGGAATCTAATGAACAATATAAACAAACAAACGAACAGAAACAGACTCATAGGTACAGAGTACAGACTAATGGTTGCCAGAGAGGAGGGGTTAGGGGGATGAAAAAGGTGAAGGGATTGAAGTGCAGATTGATAGTTACGAAATAGTCATGAGGATGTAAAGTACAGCATAGGAAATATAGTCAATAATGTTGTAATAACTAGGTATGGTGCCACTTGGGTACCAGAAATATGAGGGAGAGACACTTTGTAAAATATAGGATTGCCTAACCAATATGCTGTACTTCAGAAACTAACACAAAATAATATTGAGTATAAACTATAATTGGAAAAAATGCTGTTTTTGAAAAATATAAATTAATAGGTTTTGTTTATTATTTATCCTTATTTATTTAAATTCATCGGGGTGACACTTGTCAGCAAAATCATACAAGTTGCAAGCATACAGCTCCATGACACGTGACACTGTGTGCCGCCTCCACAGCCCAGTCACCCTCTGTCAACACACACCTGGCCCCCGTACCCTTTACTATCCCCCACTCCCTTCCCTCTGGTAGGTTTTATTTATTAAAAAGTTAAAAATATGTACTTCTATATTTATCCTTTCATATGTTTCCAAAATTACTGAGTATCTTCTAATTTCTAGGCACTAGGCAAATTTCCAAGGGTAAGCAAATATGAATAAAACAGTGGCTTCTTGAAATAGTTCAGAATCTAGAAGAAAAGAGACAAATACATAAACAAAAATACAACAAAATATGATAAATGATAAAGTAATAGGTTGGACACAGTGTGAGGCATCATCTTGGAAAAATAATTGTTTGGGAGAGTCTGCTTCCCAAAGCTGTATTGAGACATACAAACTCACTATTATTATTACATATGTAACTCAAACTCACTAATATTATTACATATGTAAATGTGTGCTCTTTATGGTAATATAAAAAGTACAATTTAAAAATCTTGAGAAATTTTCCTAGTTTTGGAAATGAACAGCTTAATGAGTGAACCCAAGTTCAAAGAAACTGTCTAGTTCATCAGTAACACTGGGCTTACTCGTACTAATTCACTATTGCACTGGATCTTTCTATGGACTATTCCTATGAAGGCACTTTAAATGGTTACCAAACTGGAATGGAGCTTTGAACAAATTGTATTAAAATCTTTTGGGAATTTTATTTAATTAAGTAACATAATTTACCAATGGCTTTACCCAGCTGTTAGGTAATTAGTCTCATTCCACATTTATAAGAAGAAGCATACACATAAAGATATAATAAATACATTATTATTTTTAAATAATCACAATTTGTTCTCCATCAAGGACACATATTAATGTCTCCTAAATATGAATGTTCTGGGATAATTTTATTCCATTTTAAATACATAGAATCTACTTTTTGCTCTAGTAAATATCTAGTAAATACCCTAGTCTAAGGGTAGACTTTAATTACAGTAAAGCCTGTTTTACATACATATATATTTTTGAGAACGGGCAATGACCTAGTATAGGGTTTTACCTTCGTTTCTCAAAAGCATTCTTGTTTTCTTTGCTATTATCTCTGTAACTTATCTATGAAGAAATAACCATCAGGACATTGTGAGGATAAGAGAGAAAGAGCTATGTGTCTCAACTACATACTGGTTGTTTTATTTTTTTTTAATGTTGCCTTTCAGTATTCCAATTGGTTGAGTGTACTCACTGCTACAAATACATGCAAAGCACCCTACCTGGCTGTTCAGAAGCTGTATAGTTGCAAATTACATTTCTACGAAATATCTTCACTTTAAAATTTGGTTTATATGTGTTGACAGGACAAGATTCTGATCAAAAGATTAGCAACCTTGAAGGTGTCTCATGAAGTGTCAAAGTCTGATGATTATTTTCTGATTTTGTAAACTTTCTTCACATAAATTTCATCTTATGCTGTGTACTACTTTACCCTTTTTATGAAAGTTCATATACTATATTCCAATAAACTCAGGGTAATTTCTACAGATAGATAATTTTGGCATTATTCCCACATAAAATTTTAGGAAGCTAAAATTGGGAGAAATTAAATTCCTTCTCTAAGTCACCAAACTGGTTAATGACCAGACAAAAATAAGAGTCAATTTAGTTCAATTTTAATGCAAGTCTCCTTCATAATCTTTATGCTTAGTTTTTTCATCAGTACAGAGACATACTGCAATTTTCCTGTTGCCTTACCGACCACAGAATAAATGAGAAATTGTGAAATGATATTGAAAATATTTAAGACTAATATAAACAATGGCTATAGGTAAAACAGGTGAGAATAGTATCAAAATTATTCAGAAACTTAGATTTACTGGTATTGACTATTTTTTGAGACAGCTAGAGATTTTAGCTGGAGTGTTTGATTATGTAATAGGTTAATGTTGTTAGTATTTCTTTAACTTAATTGAGCAACAGTTATTTTGTTATCAGGTCATCATAGTAGACTTATGAACTACTTGTTTTTACATATCACATAGTCTTCAAGGTTTTTACCTAGCCCTATTATTGGGTTGGCCAAAATGTTTGTTTTTTCCTATAAAATGGCTCTAGTAGTGCTTACAATAGAAGTTAAAGACTTCATTCAAAACAATTTTGTTAGATCATATTGTGACAGCTGTCATATCAGCATGCATTAAAAAAATCTTATCAAAATTGGTAAATTTTTGTGTATCCATTTTAATATTGAAGATGGAAGAAAATATGCAACATTTTGGCACATTATGCTTTATGATTTCCAAAAAAGATAAAACTGCAACTGAAACACACAAAAAGATTTGTGTAGTGTATGGAGAAGGTGCTGTGACAGATTGAATGTGTCAAAAGTGGTTTGCAAAGTTTCGTGCTAGAGATTTCTTGCATGATGTTGCTCCGCAGTCAGGTAGACCAGTTGAAGTTGACAGCAATGAAATCAAGACATTATTTGAGAACAGTCAACATTATACCATGCAGGAGATGCACCATATTGAAAATATCCAAATCAATAAAGTTATTGGTGAGAATGAATAATGTGTCCTGTATTTTATGGAAAAAACTAAATGGACTTTTTGGCTAACCATGAATACACACCATAGTACACAAAACACCATGCTGCAGTTCTTCTACTTGAGGAACTAAAGAACAATGTGGCTATAGATACGAACATCAGTTAAGAGTCTGAGTTTATCTTGTACACTAACTGAGCAAACTACCCCTACTCACTTTCAATAAAATTGTTCCATAGTGACAGACCTGGAAGCTTCTAGTCAAGTGGTCTTTCAGCTACACTGTATTCCATATGTTGGAAAAATGATTGATAAATTTAGCTAGTGAAATCACATTAAAAGGCCACGTTTTATAAGCATTATTTTAAATACCATTTTTTGTAAAAATATTGCAGAGTAAAATGAAAACTCATGATGCAAATTAAGTCATTCAAGTAAGCAACCTCTCCCTAAGTTTATGGGGGAAGCATTTTAAAGAACTAAATTTTTCTGTTGGTGTTTTGTATGCTAGTGTTCTCTTAGAGTTGCTTAGGCATATTTTCTATTTAGAAGAAAGTAACATTATCATATGATAGGGATTATTTTCCAACCCAGCCTTCCCCTGTGTATTATGAAATTAGTAAATTGTATGTATTGAACCTTTGCATACCTTTCTATTTGACTTTCAAAGAATCTGATCAATTACCTGATGAATTTAATGAATAGTCAATGTTCATTATTATCAAAAATAACATGGTTTTCCCATAAACTTAGAAAAAGGTTGCATATTTTATCATGAGTTTTCATTTTACACTGCAGTATTTTTTCCAAAATAGAAAAAAAAGTGGCGCTAAAAACAGTGACCTTTCGATGTCATTTCAGTGAGTCAGTGGATCTGCTTCTGAGGTTTATGAAGTCAGGTTAATCTCCAGGATTTAGCATAATAATCAAGGAAAACGTAAACCATTAAGGAAAGATTACATTATTTGGGTCTGCACTTTTGGGGTTAATTCTGTCTACAACATCTTTTCACAACACCTTAGCTTTTCCCCTAATTTTACATTTTATAGTTGGGTTTTACAGTTATCTTAACAGTGTTGTCAGCTTAACTGGAAGAAACAAGGGAATTTCAACTGAGTTTTAAACTGAGATCAGTATTATCAAAATAGTACAATTTGTCCTGAATGCAAATCTCCTTTCTGTCAAAAGCTCGAGAAATAAATTTTTAGTATCTTGCCTACACATACACACATACGATATACGTGTCCTCGCATATTTAAGATTAAAAATAAGCAAGACCTTTACTGACATTTTCTGTATCTTTCCTCTAAGCTTTCAAAAAGAACTTGTCTCTGATGACTTAATTCAAGCTAAACAACGTAAAATCTGTCAACCTAATGACTGACTGAGATTCTGGTCTCTTTCTCACTGAGATTCAGGCTTAAGATAACTAAAGAAGCAGAGTAGTTACTCTTTCCCTACTCACTCCGTGCTGAATGTCTTCCCTACATAACCCATGCTGAATGTCTTCACAGCTGAGTTAGTTGTGTGTACTGAATAGAATGGGATATCTGTACGGTACAATGTCCTGTTGTTGCACGCAAGGTGCATTTTTGTCACTGATACCGAAGCAAATTTGCTGCAGTAGCGATAGCAACAAACATTTGAAACCTTAGATCCTCTTTTTACCATAGGTGAGGTCTTTCCCAAATCTTCTTTTAATGGAACTTATTTCCCGGATATACAATAGAATTGTTAACTGCAATTGCTCAAGTCCAAATATGGCATCTGGAAACATCTCCCTGCGTAGAAGACAGATACATTCCTAACTGCTTGTTGAGGTGGTATAACGTTGGGCACTGTCCATGGCTGTCATCTATGACATTCATTACAAATTACTCTGGGTACAAGTGTAAAATCAAGATAGTCTACATCATATCTTCTAGGGGAATTACTGTGTTCTATCAGGAAAGTTATTAATCTTAACTTCTCAGATTATTTTTACTATGCTTTCCTAAATGAGTAGCCATAATGACACAGTCAGATATCCATAAAGGACAAGGGCTGAAATGGTGCAAATCATGGTTTTTCACAGAGAATCAAGGTTTAAGAATTATGTGAGAGAATAAAAATATGAAATAAGTGTTAACGATAACCTGAAGTCATTATCTATAAGAATTCAGTCAATATTTCTTGAGTACTAAGTGCCAAGCATTATGTTTAGAGTTTTATTTATGTACCTCATGTAAATATATACTGCCAGAGAACAAGGAGGACCTCACCAACAGAAGAAACATGGGCTGGAAAATACAGGTTTTAGTCTCAGGTTTAGACAGTCTTATATAAGATTGTCTCTGAATGTCATGAAGTTTTAGGAGGTGGGAGAGCAAAAAGCATCTTTAGTGACAATTCTTTTCTGTAAAAAAAAAAAAAGGATCTAGAACACAGTCAGGCCCAGAGTGAAACACCCTGGGGCGTCAACCTGTGGAATGTGGGGGTGGAGCTCTCAACAGAAATATCTGCCCCACCCTTCCCATCATTGGAGACCAGCACCAGTGCCAAAGAACTACCACATTCCAAGAATCACTCAAGTTTCTAGGGTCAGTCAAAAGGGGTTTAGGGAATGCTCCTTAGGCTAGCTGAAGGGACTCTTGCTACTGGGCAGTAAAACATTATTCTTGGAGGAAAAAAACACAAAGATTGAAGGCACTGAGCAGGAAAGGATGAAGCATTTTCTTAAGGTCAAATCCAGGTCAAAACACTAGAGATGTATTCTGAGGCAGAGAGAGAGAGAGAGAGAGAGAGAGAGAGAGAGAGAGAGAGAGAGAGAGAGAGAGAGAGAGAGAGAGAGAGAGAGAGAGAGAGAGAGAGAGAGAGAGAGAGAGAGAGAGAGAGAGAGAGAGAGAGAGAGAGACCAACGGATGCTTTAGAACAGAGTTTTGGATAAAACCTGTCCTCACTACCCTGGCTACCTCTCTTCTCTCATCCTCAACATCAGTCCTCTCCCCACCCACCACAAAAGCTGCTTTGTCAAGTTGTGAGTAAACACATCTCTATGCTCCCTCAGTGGTGAGCTCTCAACCGCACTTCCAAGAACTGCTGCCTCTAATTCCCTCACCTCACTCCTTGCTACCCAGCCCGATACAAACTGCCAGTGGGAAGGAGATGCTAGGGGAAAGGAGATCAAAGTCATTTTGTTTTTTATGCTTTCAGAAAGGTTGTTCACGTCATTTTCAGACTCCTTGAACGGAGATAATCTCCAAGGTATCACTCAAATTAAGAAGACGGGACTCTTTACCTCCCCCGTCCTTGTCCACGCATCAGTGGAAAGGAGGGAGGAGAGGACGAGAGAAGAGGGAGGCGGGTGAAAGTGAGAGAAGCAAGATGAGAAAGGAGTGTAGAAGGAAGGAAGAGGTGAAGGCAAAAAGAGAGGAGCGTTAGGGGTAGTGGCGAGTCCCGGGCGTGGACTGGTGCCTGCCAGTCCACCCTTCTGTGTTCGGGGCTCACCCAGGAGCAGCGCCCCAGGTCCTGCAGCGCGCAACAGCTCGGCGGCCGAGAGACCACCGGGCCCCCCCACTCTCCACCTGGTCTCCGCCGGCGCCCCGGCGCCCCTGCTCGTGCCTCATCCCCGGATCTGAGGTCAACTTTCCCCGCTCCGAACCTCTGCAGAGTAGCGCTCGCGGTGAGTGTGCACCCCTGCGCCCAGTAAGGTGGTACGCGAGTGGGAAGGAGAACGGGGAACCCAGGGCAGCGCCTGCCCTGGGCGCCAGGGAAGGACCTGCGGGGGCTGGAGCCTAAGTCCTTTCCAATACTTTGGGGCAAATGAGCAACGCTGAAATAGCTTTTCCCCACTCTACTCAAAACCTCTGCTCTCTGTAGCGAAGTTTCGGGGAGCAGGCGTGGCCCTGGGCGGAGCAGGTGAGCAAGGCTGGTGGGAGGACCAGGGGTAGCAGTTCGATCCCGAAACACCCCACCTTGAGGACAAGCTGCCAGTGCCCCTAGTTTGAGGACCCCCTGGGGTGGAGAGAGATGGGGCACAAGCCAAAATTCAGCACTGGGAAGGCAGAAGAATCAACGAATTCATTCCTCGGGGGAGACCTGGGAAGGATTCTTGGGGAAATAGTATGATAAATGAGGAGCCGCGCGGATGCATAGACTAGGAAGAGGTTGCAGTTTTAGAATTTGATTTCTTGCAGCGCAGAAGAGAGCTTCCACCCGGGACCGCAACGTGCCTGAGCTGCTGCAGCTCCTGCCCTACGGAGGAAGGCGCCTTCCTCTTTGGAAGGGCGGTTGAGCAAAGGAGAAAAGGAAATCCAGGCGACAGTTCATGTTCTGGATTTCTGTTCCCAAAGGGGCTGGGAGAGCCGCATTTGTGTCGCCAGTAGGTTAAGGAATGAAATGGAGGTGATGAGCAAAAAATATATACGGAGCTTAGCATTTTGGGTAACCCAAACGCTGGATTGGCGTTTAGGTTATTCTCCTTTGCACTTAGAGGCGGCCCTTCATAAGGCATTGGATGAGAACATCGGGTGCCATGCGTTTCAGTAGAAACCTTGAGAGGACTTTATTTTTTTTGTAAGCAAAGTATCTCCCAGGCACCTTGCAGGTTGTAATATAAACTGATTTAAGTGCAACAACATATGCAGAGAGCTCACCAGCCCCTCCCCTCATTTTTTCTGGATTATCTATGTAGTCAGCCAGAAAAAAAAGGAACATTCAAAATGGGTTTCACTCTGGTTCCCTTTACATACAAATTTTTGAAATTTTATTTGTTAATCAACAATCCAACAATCCTTACCTTCGAGTTGCCTCATTTGTCTATCTGTTTGTTGAGGGAAGTGGCATGGATTCCCAACTGGCTTTCGCTGACGCAATGGGAGTGTCACCAGAAAGAGTAGGAAAGCCAGCCTGAGGAAGTGCCTGCCATCCCTCTGGGTTTGCAATTTCTATTCCTCCTTCTCCTTCCCCTTCTCCCTCTACAAACTCATAAGCAGTTTGGAGCATCATCACTTTGTGTTTCCTCCAAACAAAGTGCAGTCCTAGTTCCCCTCCACCCCATTCAGATCTATGTGTCAAGGTCAGTCTTGGCAATTAAAACCATTTGTTTCCAATCAGAGGTGGTTTTCTACACTTTGGGTAGATTGTTCATTAAACTCAGATGTTTCTAGAACAAATATTATACTTGCCCGGCATTAGCTTAGAAGTTCTCAAATATGAAAAATAACTTAGTTTACTTATTTTGTTCTAGAAATTTTAGTATTGTTTCACACCCCCCTTTAATCAGTGTAAATCATTTGTCAATCTTTATATACTGAGATTTATTATGGAGATAATGAGCCTAATTGATGTCAAGGGCTATTCTCTTTCAACAGTATATACAGATCTTTGTGGGAATGGTTTGAAAAGAAATGCATTTTTTTGTCACTTTGCCTCATTAGGTTAATTATGTAGATGGCAGGACTGAGCAATAGCACATTTTAAAGGCAGTTTTTTTCATTGCTTTAAATTTTAAGAAATATTATTACTTAACTTGTTTTATAAAGTTCTTGGGCACACTGTTCTTATAAAGACTACTACCGTAAAGCTGCTAATACAAATAATATGACACACCTTTCTTAGGAAGCTTTTAAATTTAAAATTGGGTGCACGTGTCTTTTCAAAGACTTGCAAAATTGTAACTTATTTTTTAATTGGAAATGAGAGGCATGATAGTTTGAATTTTCTTATTTAGTAAATATGGTCCCATTTGAATTTAACTATTACTAATTTGAATTTGAATTTAACTAATGATTTGAAATGAAAAAAATCATTTCAACGATTTTTAAAGAACACTTTCTGGTCTATTAATAATAAATGGCTAATGTAAAATAACAGAGACATGCTAATTTTTAAAAGGCCATGACAGGATTCTTTATTTTTTTAAATATTAATTTAAAAGGTGGGAGAAATGTTATCTGAGGCAGAATAAACAAGGCGCTTCTTGAATGCTGTAACTGAAAGCACTGATGATTCTTAGGTGAGGAGTCCAGAGACCCCTGCGGAAGCATCTGTAGTGATCTGGGATAGAACCACAGCTTCTGTGCTCCACAGCCGGACACCTTGCTTTTCCATCCCCTCAGCCTTAAATTACACAGGCAAGAAATACTAAGTTCTGCTCTAAAAGCGAAAAGCTCATGAAGAGCAGTAAAGAAACTTAGAATTATCATCTGATATCTATAACAGAAATGATTGCCTCCACTTGAAAAAAGTACACAGAGAAATATTTCAGAGCCTAAGAATGAATGTAAGTAGGCAGCGATTGTGTCAGTGAGTGTGCTTGAGTATTAAAGAGGGGGGACTGTTTTGATCTGATAATTTCTCCAAATCCTTGGTGGTGTTTCCTTCTCTCAGAAGTAATGGATGGCCTTTTAACCCACAGTACAGAGTTTCTGTTTTCTTCTGTGTTCAATGGGAAGTCATTAAAGCATTTCTTATGGGAAAATGTTTATCAGGATCCACTTGCTGTTGTGTTAAGATGATCTGGTGAAAGACAGAGGGTAAGCAAGGAGGCTGTCAAGAATATACTAGTTTCCTAGCCTGTCTTTAACCAGAGTGATAGCAGTAAAGATGGTAAGAAATGGCCAAATCCTGGACATACTTGGAGATAGAGAAGACAACACTTGATAACAGATTACATACGGTTGCTGACAGATAGAGGTTCACGCCTAGATTTATGACCAGAGCAGCTAGAAGAACACCATGGTCGCGAACTGGAATGGGAAAACTAAGAAGAAGTAGTCAAGTTTTGAGTGCAAATTAGATATTCAGGGACAGGCGTCAGAAGGGTAGTTGGCCAGAATAATGGAACTTCATGAAACAATTTTAGAAAGACTGTTTTTAAAGGATCAAACTGAGAAAAGAGCTCTAGAACAGTCCAAAATATAGACATTGAAAAGAGTAGGAGCCAGAAAAGGAAACTGAGAGGGAGCAATTAGTGAAACGGGAAATCCAGAGGATGTGATCCTATGGGAGCCAAAAGAAGAAAGTATTTTTAAAAAGAGAAGTGATGGTCAGCTATGGTCAGTGCTTCAGAAGTTTTGACTTGTATCAGGACAAAGAGCTTGGAATTTTCTTTGCTCTTGATAAGAACTATTTCAATTGATATGGTAGTGACAAAAGATTGATAAGGATTGAACAAAGGTTTGTGACTGGTGACATAATGATTCTCATCCTACGAATTTATCTTACACGTATGTTTGCAATTAGGAAAAATAATATGTATTTAAAGTTACTCCCTGCTGTTTTTTATATATGTAAATGATTGAAAAGAAATACCTAGAAAACAAGCAAAATAAACTATGTACATTCATTCAGTGGAATATTATTCAGCTATTAAAATTATTAAAGCAGCTATGTACTAACAAAAATATCTTCAAAGTATTTTAAGGAGAAAAAGTTGCAATATAATATTCATGGTATGTTATCAAATATTAAATAACAAAGAAAAATGAATCTATACAAGGGAGACCCCCCAAAAACTGGAATTGTCTTCTGGAATACTGGCCCCCTTGTAGTACAGGCTTCCCCTGCTAGATGAGTGTTCTAGGAATCCATCTGTATCAGTGTACCAGCTGGTGTTGTTGTGAGAGGCTGTGTTTGGCTTTGTGGAATTTTTTTTTGGAAGCCTCTTTCAATCCCTTTGCCCATTTCATGATGGATGATTTACAAGGGCACCTGTGCACACAACACTGAGTGTTCAGACATTTTTGACCAAAAATGGCATGACCCCTGGGCCCTATCCTCTCTATTCACCAGATCTCACCCCCAAGTGACTTTTTTTTTGTTTCCCCAATGACAAAAGTCCTCAAAGGGAAATGTTTTGCCAATGTGGAAAAGGTAGTAAAAAGGCATCGAAGCACCAAAAGGCATTAAAATCAATGAGTTCAAAAACTGTTTTGAGCAGTGGAAAACATCTCAGTAGGTGTATTGCATCAAATGGAGAGCACTTGGAAGGTGACTGAAGTTTAAACATATAAGAATAAATACACAATTTTTTATAAATAAATTCCCGTTTTGTGGGGTCCCCCCTCATATATGAAACTACACAGAAAAAAATGAATAGTTGCCTACCAGACAGAAACTGAGTGATAGGGCACAATAATTGGGGGAAAGTTAACTCTCATAGGTGCTTTAACACCTTTGAACTATGTGCACATAGATTAGCTATTCAAAAAACTAAATAAAATTTTATACATAAATCTGATAAAAATATAATTTAAAATAATGAGAGAGGAAAGAATGAGAGGTGAGGCTGCAAAAACTCTGACCCACCCCCCCTGCAAAAAAAAAAAAAAAAAAAAAAAAAACACTTCCAAGAAGTTTTCAAGAAGAGAATTATATAGCTGGAACAGGCCATGGAAGTTTATTTCAAAATGGGAGCTATTCATGTCAGCAATTACACCAATAAGAATGAACTGGACAAAAGGGAAAATTAATGATGACAAATGAAGAGGACAATTATGGGAACACAATCCTTTAATAAGTGGTAGGAGACGGCCTTCCAGGTGCTAGCAAGGCAGGGAACTGTAAAGACTAGAAACGGTGCCTTTTCCTACAAACCCCCTGATCTGGATCAGTCCTCTGGTCAGCCTACTTCATTCCTGAAGCTAAGTGCTGCCTGGGCCATCCATACGAACTGTTCCACATGGTGCTATTATAAAGTCTTAGTTCTAATGTTAGACTTCTCATCAAATCTTATCTGACCATTTGTTCTCTGTAGCAGTGGGAGCACAGCTTGCCACCCTTCTCAAAAGTAACTCTGTCTCCTCCCCTGACCCCTTTCACTCTCAGAAGGATTCTTCTTTGCTGGAAATTCAGAGGCCCCCAGGAATAAAGCTCACTCCCCAGTTCTAACTCCTGCGTATTTACCTGCTCAGCTGCTCTGCTGCCTTCCAGTGTTGTCTGTAGTCAAACTGACCTCCCTTTCTTCTCTGGATCCCATAACTGCCCCTTTCCAGTCTGAACTTGGCTCAGAAAACATTCTTTCTATCACCGGCAACTTTAGCCTCCTCTTTGTTTAATGACTCCATCATTTAACTTTGTTATTAAAATCACATCACATCCATCCTTAAAGCAAGCAAACAGGAAAACCTCTCACAGCACTAGAGGAGGAGCCTGAACTCCCTCTATGGCTAGTCTCCTATTCATTGCTCCCTCTCTCAGCCAGCTTCTAGATGAAAGAAGATTAATTTTCACTTACTGTCACAATCTCCTCCTTTCCCCTGACTCCTCTTGTCTCCCACCATAGTTGGGCTTTGACTCCCACAACTCCATGAAACTCTTGGCAACGGTCACCATATTATTAAATCATTGACTACTGATCATTGAAAACTTAGCTCATTGACCTATGACAGGAGCACTTGACAAACTTAACCATTAACCACTCATGCCTTCTGTTTCCATAGACTCAAGATGACTTTCTTATTCTTGAAGAAAGTCAGTGACAGACTCTTTTAGTCCACTTGCTATATCTTCGAATTTTACTTCTCCATTCATTTGGTGACCCTCCCCCACAGTCCATTCTTAACTCTCTTCTCCATTTATTCCACTTTTAAAAAATCTCTTTTGGTCAAAGATCCTTTTGACAATATAAAACTAAAACCAAACAGATAACCATGGTATCTCTCCCCAGGGAAAATATGCACATAGATACAAATAGTTGCAGATGTTTTCTGTCAGTTAACAGAGTCATTGAAGCCCACCTATGGGAATTAAGAAAACTCCCTAGACTGTCTTATAACATAATCAGCTACTATGGTTTCACTCACCTCCAAATGAGAAGATGGATCTTAGTTATTCCCAATGTGAGTATGAATCTCAGGTTTAACATTGCCCATGAATGCTTCTCTTTGTTGTATTCAAGTTCCCACCCATACTACCTTATTGATTTTTCCCATACATTCACACCAAATTGCATTTTTACATTACTTCTCTTTAAGTTGAATTGCATTTTAAAACATAAATAAATAGAAATAAAGTCTTTATCACTGCTGTTAATGCAAAATCAATATTACTACCACAAATAAGAGGCATTACTACAAAAAAGTAATATAGAAAATATATATAGAAGGTAATACAGAAAGAATATAGAAAAACAGTGATATTATTAAATTTTAAATCAGATATTTATTGCCAGCTAAAAGCCTTGAGCCTGAGACTGACTTTCACTTGACTTATAAACAAAGATAACAAAAGTTAAAAACAAATTTTCACCAAACAGAAGCTCTCTCATAGGGCTAATGCAAGTAGAAAGAAAGGGGATAAATTTCTCATATGTGGTACAGGGTTTTTTAGTGCAACAGCCTAATAGAAGTCGAGTCACATTGGGTGGCACCCGTGGAACTTGGACTTGTGGAAGAAGTGGGAAACTCCAACCTCTTCTGCTTTTCCAGTTCAAACCTCCTCATTAAGCTATAGATCCTAGACATCACCAAATGGACAGATAAATGACCTCTAGGCCCAGTCAACAGATTCATAGTAAAACTTATCTTTCTCCTCTAAATGCTTAGCATCTTATATTCCATAATACATCAGAGAGACTCCCAAATTCCTTTAAATTTTTTTCTCCATACACAGCCAAATTCAGTCTACTCCCTGTTGAGCCTTTTGAATCTTCTTTTCTGACCACCTCTTAACTGATTTTATCTCAATATGTCTCACCTGGACTTTTGAAAATACCTTCAATCTCATCATCTCATCTCCCTGGACTTAGCCTTGCCCCCATGAATCACTTGTCCCATACTCTCTCCAGATTAATTTTAGAGATTAATTCTGTCCCATGCTGAAATTCCTTGGGAGTCCCCCTTTACTTCTGGGAACAAGCCATGCCATGTAGCTCACCCAGCCCTCCTGTATTTCCTCCTTTATATGGATTTCTGTTCCAGCTGACTTTCTGGCACTCAACCTTGCTGTGCTTCTCCTATAGGGACCTAGTCATGCTATCTGACACAGGACATTTTCCTCCCTGTTCTTCGCTTAGCTCTGAATGTCCTCCTTTCACCCGGCAAATTCTTAGTCATTTGACAAAATTCAGATTTATTTGTTTTCCTTTCCTTAACCTGAGTTATTTTTCCGTCTTGTAGTTACTATATAGTAGTGTATTAACAGTGTATAAACTCAGAATAAGAATTGAACAAAATCTTTAAGATTGATGTTTTGTACAAGTAGAAATCAGTATGTATATATTAAAACAAAGTTATATGCAAATACCTACCCATCAAAAGCACTAATTTTATCATTATATTTTGGTTCTATAATACTTTGCTTTATAAGGCATTTGTGATATTTTGAAAAGTACCTAAAATATTATTTTGTTTTCTAATGACCATAGCCAACAATATTCCTGACTACTGCATTCACAGCTAATTTCAGGAAAAAACCAGTTTGGCTCCTCCTTACAAGCAGAGATGGCTTAGTTAAGTGGTACAAGTAATGATGAGTAGTTAATTGCTTATTTTCATACCTTCTTATTACATAATATTTGAAATAATGAGTTTCAGATTTGGAATGTGGCCATTTCAACATTTTATCTGCATGTTACTCAATGTGGCCACTGTAACACAACACTAATAACTCAAAGTATCTTTCAGCTCTTCTTTGAAATCATGGCAGCTGTGCTTAACATGGCAAGGACCTTTCGGTCTTTTTAATTCTAGTTGAAATGAAAGCACTGTTCTTCTCTTTCATAACTAAAGTCTAGACGATGTGATTTGGAGCCTTTCTGTTTTCAGGAAAGGATTTAAAATGCTCACAGAACCATTTTCTTTCCAATTCATTTGTGGATCTTTCTTCCCCCTCCTTCCTGATTAGGTCAAGTTGGCCACCTAAAGTACAAGAAGAAATCAGAAGTGAGAAACTAATATTCTTCCCTTAGTACTCACAATCCTGGAAAGGGCTTTCAAATGCATGGTTTTTAATCCTGATAAACTTCATTTTTGTCCTGAAGTTAACAAAGATTTAGCACAAATCTATACAAGTTTCTTTTCTGTGCTTATCCTCAAAATATCACTAAAAGCAGTTGCAACCTTTCATTAAATATCATTGCTACCTCAGGACCTAAGTGGAGAAAATCTGTCAAGATTATTGCACTTTTTAAAAAGTATGTTAAGTGAATCACACCATTGTAAAATTGTAATTAGATGATAATACTGCAGTGACTAAAGGTGACTACATTAAAACCAGTCTTACATGTTGGCATATTTGTTTTCTCAGAAAAACACATAATTTGATATGATACAAATGTGTAGAAATCATACTGAAACAGGAGATAAGAAAGTGCTTTCTGAATGAATAAATTTATGTTATAACATGTGAAAGTGAACTGGGATCTCACTAAGTGAAAAATAGAAGAAATACACCTGCTCCAGATATAAACCACTTGAGTAACTAGCAGAATAATTGGCAAAATTAGAAGTATACATCCATAATTCCATAAGTACAACCATAATGTCTTAGGAACAAGAACTATTTAATAGCATCCACATTTGCATTCAGACATATTATTACATTTTAATTTCACATCCAGACAGGAATGATTATACCTATTTGGAAGAAGAAGGAAGTGATTCCCAAAAACTAAATGGTTGTCCCAGAGCTGAGAGATCATAAATCCTGGAATTAGGGACACAAATTGACATTTCAGCTCAATTCAATTATATTGCAATTATAGAATATGTTGCCCTTTGACCATAAAGTATTTGAGGAAAAAGTGAATTCTCCTCTGGATTCATTTTTAAGATGTGTTTTACTATTTTCATTATTAGGTTTAAAACAAAAATGAATTGCAAAATTTACACTTAAAACTAAAAACTATTCTTTTACAAATGCTTCTAATATAAAAAATACAATTTTGTTCCAATAACATTTGCCTAATTTTTTAAAGCAAGAATATATAAAATGATTTAAAGGATAAAATTAAAATCTTCATAATTTTATGACAACATTCTCACAAGAATTGAGCATTATATCTTTATTTTAACTTTTTTTGTGGAATTAATAGCCAAAATTATGTATCTCAGTATATTTTTCATTTGATTACTATAAGGTTGAGTTTTTTAAATGTTTATGGTCCTTTGAATTTCTCCTTCTAGAATTACCTGCCCATGCTTTTTGCTCATATTACTATAGGAATACTTATGTTTTTACAAAGCTTTGTCTGCCATATATTGCAAATTTTCCCCTTTGTTGATGATGTCTTTGAATTTGTTCCATGGTAATTATTGATGGCACATAAATTTAAATTTTATGTGGTTCAATGTTTGTTTGGTTTTTTTTTACTGTGGCTTGGTTTTGATTTCATGACACCAGATGTAAGTTTACAACTTTCCATGCCATGATCAATTGGATATTTGTTCATGTCTTTCCATTTTATGTCTTATTTACTTTATATTTAGTTTTTTATCAAGCTATAACTCACTTTCATATATCATGTATGATAATTTACATTTGATCTTTTTCTAAAGAGTTAGCCTATCATCATAATATCTAATTTTGAAAAGTTATTTTATTCCCCTACAGAGAGAAATCATCAGCTCTGCTTAATTCCTCTCTTTCCTGATTGTTGTAGCAGACCTGAACTACTTTCAGTTATTATAAATTATATTTTAGAAAATATAGGGCAAGGATTTTTTTTATCACTCTTCTTCAAAATTTTGTTTATTCTTTCCTATTTTTCTCCCTCAATGATTATTTGCTCTTTCCTATTTTTCTCCCTCAGTGAGTATGGTTAATTTTGTGAGATATCAAAAAAGTTAAGATTTTTATTACAATAGCATTTTAAGTGAAAAGTGATCTGAAAAAACTGACTGAATTTCCCATGGAGGAATATGGTATCTTTTAATTTATTTAGGACTTATTTTATGTTTATCAAAGAAGACTCATAAATGACTACAAGTTCTATGTATTTCTTACTTAGATTTTTCTTAGGTATTTTATGTTATGGAATATTAATACAAATGATTTTCATATCTTCTTTTAAGTATGCTTAGTTCACAGAAAAGTCACTTATTTTTATTCATTTATCTTTATCTAATTTGATAAATTCACATTAATATAAATCTATTCTAGTTGATTTTCTTGGCTATTTTAAGTAGATAATATTATCCCTTGAATCTAAAAATTTTGTGTTTAATCTTCTAAGCAAAACAATAGTCGGTCATTATATTTATAGAGCAATTCCATTAGAATTACATATCATTCTCAATAGCACAAAGCCAATAGTATACCATTGAATTCTATTGTCTCTTAAATTCAAAAGTTGTTTCAAAGGAGCTATTATCAGTGACAAGATTTTGTGTTTTTGTGTTTAAATGTTTTTGTTTGATTTTTTTATTATTGTATTGTAAATAGAAAATGTGTCCAACATGATTTCTATTCGAGATGCTTCAGTAAGGTTTTATTTTTAGTTTAAAATGTTTAATTTGCATAAAATTTCATTGCACTGTTGAAAAACAGTGAAGTATGTGCTGCATACAGCACTAAAATGTAGCATGATATTTATTACTTCTATATATTTATATTATTTTATATTACTTTAAGATTTTATTTATACTTTAGAAAGAGAGGAAGGGAAGGAGAAAGAGAGGGAGAGAAACATTGATGTGCAAGAGAAGCACTGATGGGCTGCCTCTCGCCTCAACCCACTGAGCAACAACAGACAGGGCCTTTGTTTTTTAAAGATTTTATTTATTTTTTTGGAGATAGGAGAATATTTTTATATTATTTTATATGATTTATCTATTATTGAATTTTAGAGATTCATTAAAGTCTCTCTCTATAATTGTATGTCTTTCCCATTGGACATCCACTATATGGTTTGTATATTGTGGTGCTTTATTATTGGGTACTTACAGATGTGTAATTGTCTGCTTTTCTATGTGAAATTTATTTTATCCTTTTTTAATTGAATTCATCTTGTCTGATACTAGCCTTATTATCATTCTTTTCTTTAGGTTTGCCAAAAGTTTGTGGGCTTATGTCATTGCATATTTGTATTTTTCTTTTTTAAGATTTTTTATTTAGAGAGGGAAGGGAGGGAGAGAGAGAGAGAGAGAGAGAGAGAGAGAGAGAGAGAGAGAGAGAGAGAGAGAGAAACATCAATGTGCGGTTGCTGGGGGCCATGGCCTGCAACCCAGGCATGTGCCATGACTGGAAATTGAACCTGCGATGCTTTGGTTCGCAGCCCGCGCTCTATCCACTGAGCTATGCCAGCCAGGGCAGTATTTTTCTTTTTTTATTAAATCATGTTTATTGTTATTCTACTAAAGTTCCATTTTTTCCCCCTTTGCCATCCTCTACCCATCCCAACCCCTGCTCCCATAGTCAATTCCCTTACAGTTGACCATGTCCATGGGTCATTCATACATGTTCTTTGTCTAGTCCCTTCCCTTTCTTTCCACCATAATAGCCCTCTCCCCTCCCCTCTGGTCACTTTCAGTCTGTTCCCTGTTTCCATGCCTGGGGTTCTATTTTGTTCATTTACTTTGTTCATTAGATTCCTCTTATAGGTGAGATCATATTGTATTTGTCTTTCACCGACTGGCTCATTTCACTTAGAATAATATTCTCCAATATTGGCATTTTTCATACAAGCAAAATATTATTAGATTTTATTTTTACCTAATCTGGATACTCAAGGAAAAATATTCCTTCCCCTCACTGTATTTTTTTAATTAGCTACTATAAATATCAGGTTCCATTTTACCTGGATCAAGCAATTTTCAGCATTTTCTTGTTCTTTCTTTTCTATTTGCCATTGTTTTTTTTTATATTGATCGGTAATTTTTTATTTGTTTATTCTTTTGGAGAAAAGTGCATGTTTATTCTATTTGGAATTGTAACCATAGTTGATATGGATTCTATTAGAAATTGGTATAAACCATTGTTTGAACTCTTCATCATTTGCAAGACCCTATAATCTCATAGAGAGTACAGGGAACAAATAATCCCCAAAGAAACTTCTTTCATCAAAATGTCATAATATATTCTATTTGATTTTAATGTCCTTGCCACAATAAACACCAGCAGTGCCCAGCTGCAGTGTTGGCCAGACAATTAGATGTTAGTATGCATCCCAGGACCCCAAAGAGACAGCAAGCATAAGAATACTATCATTTATTCCTACTCAAACTTTCCTTTGATGCCATTCATTGACCCACAGTAAGAATGTGACAAATTGAGTCTAACAGCATTATTTTTTCTTACTCCTAGATGTACAGCTTTCTTGAAGGAAGTAAAATAAAAAATTATTATATTCCTATCCTCTATGCTTTTTATCAAACTGATTCATACCATTCAAGTAAACATTCCTGAAATTTTGGCCAGTAAGGTGTCAGGTATCATTGGTTTCTAACAATATCTGAGTTGTTTGCTTCTTTATTGGTTTATACATTATTTTAATATGAACTCAAATAGGTGAGCAACTGTATGCACAAAAAATTTATGTTGTGACTTTTGACCTAATTTATACATTCTATGAAGAATAAATAGACAATTTGCAGAGAAGCTATTAATTTGAAAAAGCACTTGGCCAGAAGTGTAGACATTGAATTCTTTATCTGAGATAGATCTTCCATCTTCTTTTATAAGTTCAGAATATTACAACTTTGTCTTGTTTTCACTCAAGTAATCTGACTGTTTTGTGTGTACTAATCAGTCATAGGTGATATATTTCTGCTTTCAAGCAAGTTATGAGCTAATTTCTTCTCATAGTTCAGAAAAGCTACTCACTTCATACTTCTTAGATTCTCAGTCAGGAAATATTTTAAATTATATGTAAATCATGGTCTAAAAATTGGGGATTATTTAATTGTCTGGCTCATTGGCTTCTCTTAATCATTACCATAAATTTCCCTTTACAGTTCAGTTGTGTATTTTAAGGACATTCAATAGAGTACTGTTGTGAAAAGGAACATTTCTTCAGAGAAGCTCTTAAACTACCGGTATGTGACTGTTCTTGGCACAACTATGCACTGGAATTACAAAATTAAAAAAAGGGCAAGGAAGGGCTATGAGTACATAAGGGGGGGAAGGAAATTGATGAGTTTTATTTTGTGACAGTGGGGACCTCTGAAGCATACAAGACATGACAATGGTATTTCAAATGTCAACAGAGGAAAACTCAGCTCTGAAAAATATATAATAGCAAAGGAAACACATTAATGTTGAAGTTATAACTGTACTTGAACAACAATAAAAAACAGAGGGAAAAAAATACCTGAAGCAGGTTTTGTAATTTTAGGCCTACTGTGGCAAATGGTTAGGTGACTGCATGCAATAATTTGTTTAAATAAAGGTGCAAAATGAGAAGTTTAAAAAAAAAGTTGTTTCTAAAAAATCTGGATAAAAGTGTTTTGGCAAGTAGTGTTCTGGTAAATGTAACGATCAGCTGGACAAGGGAGAGCAAGCGCCTCAGTTTGTAGAGTTTGCCAATTTTTATAGTGTAAATACTTCATAATGTTCAGTTTCAAATTATCAAGGTGAAGTCACTGAACACGGAGTAGGAAAGAAATGTGCCCAGTAACTCCCATAAATAAGCCAGTAGGAGCCAACTCCAGTATGTCACTGGTATAATCTTTGTAACATTTGAAAAAAAAATGTTTACCAGGCTACATGAGATCTAACTGATAAAGGTAAAAAATATTTTGTGCTTGGTGGCATGTATTGAATGAGGTGAGGTAGTACAATTCAAAGTGACTGAGACCATGGGATCAGAAACTCAGAAACTCAAGAATTGGAACCCAAGCTTCCTCAACAGTGTGTGATTTTAGCAAAATTACCTAATTTATCTAAACCTTCATTTATTCATCTGTAAAATTCTGAATAATAGTAGCTATTTCACAGATATCTTTTGGTGATTAAAAGACAATAAATCATAATGTCATGGATAAATAGATAAATATTATTTTTCTTTCATCTTCTGTACTATTCATTTCCTTGTTCCTGCTCTTACTAATTTTAAAATGAAGTCAGGATTGACATGGTATAATTAGTAAGGATACGACCATGCCTCAATTGTTCATGCACCTATGTTAGTACCTGAAAATTTCTCTTATATAGGGGGTGAGTTCTTGAGAAATGCAGATACCATGGAAAGAACTGGGGGAAGAATAAACTACATTTGTTTTCCTTTCCATCCTTGAAATGTTAAAAAAAAATGCACAAAACTTTGAAGAATATATGGGCAATGGCACATGGATAATCTTCATGATCTGACTTCGTTGCTTCACTTTGCAAACTCTTGTATAAAGGAAAAAGAAGACAAGGATGGAATGGGTATTGAGTGTGCCAACTCATGGTATTTGCCATGATAATGCAATTCTGGAAAAGTGGAAATAATGTCATATGAACTCTTGGAAGAAAATAACTTTTAGCCATATTAAACAGGTTAAACTTAAATCCTGACATTTAAAATGGTATTTGCTAGATTTTGATGTGTGAAAACAGTCAGATTTGAAACATTTTGGGTAAATTAAAAAAGTGAACTAACACGGAAAGAGAAGAAATGAATATTTTTATTTTTTTACTATTTATGCTATTACAGTTGTTCTCACTTTTTTCTCTTTTCCCATCTCCACCTAGCCCTACCCTCTCCCTTCCCTCAGTCAATCCCCATACTGTAGTCCATGTCCGTGGGTCATACATAAATGTCTTTTGGTTAGTCCCTTCACCTTCTTTCATCCAGTCCCACCCCCTTTGGCAGCCATCATTGTGTTCCATATATCTATGCTGCTGTTTCTATTTAATCACTAGTTTGCTGTGTTCATTACATTCGACATATAAGTGAGATCATGTGGCATCTGTCCTTCATTGACTGGCTTATTTCACTTAGCACAATAGTCCCCAGATCCATCCATGCTATTGCAAAATGTAAGAATCTCTTTTTTACTGCTGCATGGTACTCCACTGTGCAAATGCACCACAGTTTTTTAATCCACTCATCTACTGATGGACACTTGGGCTATTTCCAGATCTTAGCTTTTATATATAGTGTATTGGTGTTTCAGGATTCTTAGAACATATTACCAAAAGTGGAGTTCCTAGGTTGAAAGTGAGTTCCATTTTTAATTTTTTGAGGATACTCCATATTGTTTTCCACAGTGGCTGCACCAGACTGCATTCCCACCAACAGTGCACTAGTGTTCCCTTTTCTCCACATCCTTACCAGCACTTGTTTTTTGTTGATTTATTGATGATAGCCACTCTGACAGATGTAAGGTGATAGCTCATTGTGGTTTTTGCATCTTTCTGATAATTAGTGAGGTTGAGTATTTTTTCATATGTCCATGAGCCATCTGTATGTCTTCTTTGGAGAAGTGTCTATTCAGGTCTTTTGCCCATTTTTAATTGGATTATTTGTCCTCCTAGAGTTGAGTTGTATTAGTTCTTTGTGTATTTTGGGAATTAAAACTTTATCAGATGTATCATTGGCAAAAATATTCTTTCACTTGATCTTAGCCAAACGGCCAAGAAGCGATGGCAAAAATATTCTTTCATTCGGTGGGTTTCCTTTTCATCTTGCTGATGGTTTCTTTAGCTGTTCAGAAGCTTTTTATTTTGATATAGTTCCATTTGTTTATTTTCTCCTTTGTTTCCAGTGCCCTAGAAGATATATTGACAAAAATATTGCTACATGAGATATCTAAGATTTTATTACCTAGGTTTTTCTTCCATGATTTTTATAGTTTCATGACTTACACATAAGCTTTTATCCATTGTGAGTTTATTCTTGTGTATGGTATAAGTTGGTGGTCCAGTTTCAATTTTTTGCATGTATCAGTCCAGTTTTCCTAGCACCATTTATTGAAGAGACTATCTTTTCTCCATTGTATGCTCTTGCCACCTTTGTCAAATATCAATTGACCATGAAAACGTGAGTTGATTTTTGGGCTCTCTGTTTTGTTCCACTGACCCATATGTCTGTTCTTATGCGGGTACCAGGATGTTTTGATTTCAATGGCCTTGTAGTATAGTTTTATATCAGGTATTGTGATACCTCCACCTTTGTTCTTCTCTCACAAGATTACTGAGACTATTCAGGGTCTTTTTTGGTTCTATATAAGTTTTTGGAATATTTGTTCTAGTTCTTTGAAATATGCCACTGGTATTAAAATGTACATACCCGAGCCCTGGACTGTATGTCTTGGTTGGAGACTCCTCCTATAAACTGAAAGGTCATGAGTTCAATTCCTGGTTAGGGCACATACCTAGGTTGTAGATTCAGTTCTTGGTTGGGATGTGTACAAGAGGCAACTGATCAATGCTTCTCTCCTTCTGTCCCTCTCTCTTCCCCTCCCCTTTCTCTAATATCAATAACAATGCTCTCAGGTGAGGATAAATTTTTTTAAGTACATACCTTAATATATTACAAATGCAAAATAAACTTAGGGTAGGATCAGGAGATATACTACAAAGTAACTTGGTATTATATAAACAATGGAGAGTATGATTATTTCCTATGTAAATATCTCATTTAAGATACATACATTATACTAGCTGTTGTATATGTTTCCATTTCATTCCCAGATAATAATAAATACTAGTATTTTGTGTGATTCCATATGAATTTTAGGATTGTTTTCTTCTATGTCTGTAAAAAATGCCATTGAGATTTTGAGAGAGATTGCATTCAATCTGTAGATGGCTTTGGGAGGTATAGACATTTTAACAATATTGACTTCCTACCCATGAACACCCATTTTTGCAGCTATTCGTGTCTGATTTTTTTCATCATTTTTTATAGTTTCCAATGTTCAAGACTTTCACCTCTTTGGTTAAGTTTATTTAGAAATATTGTACTATTTTTGATACCATTGTAAATAGGATTGTTTTATTTATTTCCTTTTTTGGATAGTACATTGTTGGTATATAGAAACACACTTGATTTTTGTATAATTTTGTATCCTGCAACTTTGCTGAATTCATTTTTTAGTTCTAATATTTTTTTGATGGAGTCTTCATGGTTTTCTGAATATCATGTACTGTCACCTGCAAACAGAGAAAATTTTACTTCTCCTTTGTAATTTGGTTAAATTTTATTTCTTTTTTTTTCCTAATTGTTCTGGGTAAGGCTTCTAGTACTATATTGAGTAAAAGTGGTGAAAGTCAACATCCTTGCCTTGTTTTAGATCTTGAAGGAAGTTAGTTGTAGGTTTTTCATATATGGCCTTTATGTTAAGGTAAGTCCTTTAAAACCTAATTTGTTGAGAGTCTTGAACATAAAAGGATGTAGATTTCCAAATGTTTTTTCTGCATCTATTGATGATGTGATTTTTAGCTTTCATTCTGTTAATGTGGTGTGTCACATTATTTGATGTTCAGATGTTGAATTATCCTTGCATCCCAGAGATATATTCCCCTTGGTCCTGATGTATGACCCTTGTAATGTACTGCTGAATTTGGTTTGCTAATACATTGTAAAGAAATTTTGCATCCATATTCATTAGGGATATTGGCCTGTAATTTTTCTTTTGGTATCTTTGTCAAGTTTTGATATCAGGGAGATGCTGGCCTCATAAAATGAGTTTGGAAGTTTTCCCTCTTCTTCTATTTTTTGAAAATTTTAAGAAGGATCAGTATTAATTTTTTAAATGTTTGGTAGAATTTATCTGTGAAACCATCTGGTCCTGTGCTTTTTCTTTGATAGGAGACCTTTAATTTCTTATTCAGTCTCCTTACTTGTTATTCATCAACTGCGCTTTCTATTTCTTCTTATTTTAGTCTTAGTCCATTGTATGTTTCTAGGAATTTGTCTATTTCTTCTATATTTTTATGTTTTGATGTGTAATTATTCACAGTAGTCTCCTATGATCTTTTTTACTTTTGTGGTATTTGTTGTAATGTCTCCTCTTTCATTTCTGATTTCATTTATTGAAGCTATTTCTTTTTTCTTGGTTAGTCTAATTATGGATTTGTCAATTTTGTTGATCTTTTCAAAATATTTACTGTTAGTTTTTTTCTATTGTTTTTATTTATTTCTATTTTATTTTATTTATTTCTTCTCTGATCTTTATTATTTCTTCCCTTTTGCTAATTTGGGCTTTGTTCTTCTTTTTATTTTCTTGAGGTGTAAAATTGCTTATTTGAAATATTTCTTATTTTTCAACATAGGTATTTATCACTGTAAAATTCCCATTTAGTACTGCTTTTCTGTATTCCACAGGTTTTGATATTTTATGATTATTTTTCATAAGATAGCTTCTTTTTTAAATATATTTTATTGATTATGCTATTACAGTTGTCCCATTTTCCTCCCTCCACTCCCCTCCACCCTGCACACTCTCTCCCACCCACATTTCCCCACCTTTAGTTCATGTCCATGTGTCATACTTATAAGTTTTTGGCTTCTACATTTCCCATACTATTCTTACCCTCCCCCTATCTATTTTCTACCTACCACCTATGCTACTTATTCTCTGTATCTTTTCCTCCTCTCTGCTCCTCCTACTCCCCTGTTGATAACCCTCCATGTGTTCTCCATTTCTGTGGTTCTGTTCCTGTTCTAGTTGTTTGCTTAGTTTGTTTTTGTTTTTGTTTTAGGTGTGTTTGTTAATGATTGTGAGTTTGCTGTCACTTTACTATTTCTAATTTCCTTTTTGAGTTCTTATTAGACCCAATAGTTGTTTAAAAGTATGTTGGTTCCACGTATTTGTAAGTTTTCTCTCTCATTTTTGTTATTCTAGTTCCATTCCACTGTGGTTAGAAAATATATTTGGAATTTTAGTCTTCTTAACTTGTTGAGGTTTGTTTTGTGACTGTTGTATTATCTATCCTGGAGACTGTGCTACGTGCTCTTGAAAAGAATGTGTATCTGTTCCTGTTGCATAAAACGTTTTCCATATGCCTGTTAGGTTTCTTTGTTCTACAGTGTTGTTCAAGCCTGCTGTTTCTTGATATTCTGCCTGGATGATCCATCCATTATTGATAGTGGGTATTGCAATCACTACCTATTATTGCATTGTTGTCTATTTCATTCTTCAAGTCTGTCAATATTTGCTTTATGTATTAGATGCTCCAATGTTGGGTGCATATATATTTATAATTATATTTTCCTGGTGAATTGACCCTTTTATTATAATGTCTCTAGATATTTTGTCTCTAGAGACAGTTTTAGATTTAAGGTCTGTTTTTCTGATTTAAGTACAGCCTCCTATGCACTCTTTGGTTACCATTTGAATGTATTTTTTTTTATCCCTTCACTTTCACTATATGTGCATCCTCAAATCTAACGTGAGCCCCCTATAGACAGCATATGATTGTAAACTGTTTTTTTTTATTCATTCAGCCACACTATGTATTTTTATTGGTGAATTTAAGTGACATATTTAAAGTAATTAATAATAAGGAAAGACTTACTATTGTCATTTTGTTCATTGTTCTCTGTCAGTTTTGCAACTATTTTGTTCCTTTTTTCCTCTCTTGCTGTCTTCCTGTGGGATTTGATAGAGTTTTTGTAGTAATATACTTTGATTCTTTTCTTTTTGTCATTTTTGTACATGCTATAGGATTTCTATCTAAGGTTATCATAAGTCTTGCACAAAACTTCTTATAGTTATAACACTCCACTATAAGCTGATAACAACTTAATTTTAATTGCATAGAAAACCTCTACATTTGCACTAACTCCTGACTTTATATTGTGGATGCCAGAATTGATTTCCTTTTATGTCGTGTACCTGTAAGAAAATTTTTTGTGGCTGCAGTTATTCTTAATCTTTTATCTTCAGAAACTATTTTTTGAAATTCTCTCTTTAATTGGTTTCTACAGCTAAACTCTCCTGATTTTTTATTACTATTCTTTTTATATCTCATATATTTTGTTAATTTGTTTGTATTGGTTTTGGTGGTAATTGGGAGTCAATAGGCTAAAATGAAATCAAGGGAGTATAAGAGCAGTAAAATCAAATACTTTTAACTTGGTGTAAAGATTCTTCACTATCTGTGCTCGGCTAAAATGAAATCAAGGGAGTATAAGAGCAGTAAAATCAAATACTTTTAACTTGGTGTAAAGATTCTTCACTATCTGTGCTCGCTTCAGCAGCACATATACTAAAATTGGAATGATACAGAGAAGATTAGCATGGCCCCTGCGCAAGGATGACACGCAAATTTGTGAAGCATTCCATATTTAAAAAAAAAAAAAAAGATTCTTCACTATCAGGCCTCTACATTTTCATATTCATTTCTAAACCAGATTAACTCATTATTCTGAGTTTCTTAACCAAGAAACACTTAACAGTTACAGTCTCAACAAAATCTTTCTTGAGTCCCCATATAAGTTGTTATTTAATTTACTGGCCTCTCACAGCTGTTGTTTGTATATATTTGTAGTTGAACTTTCTATACATGTGCATAGTTTAGGTACAAAAATATCTCCCCTCCTTCAGTGTGACACAACCCTCTGAATGGCAAGGTCATGTCTTTAATCATTGTCTACCTAGTGAATAGTGATGAAAATAGGTTAAAAAATCAATAAATACTAATAAATATTTAATTAGCAAATGTAAGTCCAAAGAGCAAATACCCCTAGGCCTCATATTAGTAGTAGCATCTCTGTCCTGTCTCTAAACTTCTTTGTGTTTCTGTTTATTTATCTGCCAAAAAGGTATAGTAATTCTTGACTTCCTTAAAATCTCACACCTGTTGTTTTATACCAAAATGAGAAAATGAATTACAGACATACTTCATAAATATAAGATAGTATTTTTAGAAAGTAGACCACTTTAAATTTTGTGAGTCCATAGTTTTTCTGAAGTTCAGAATAGCACACACAAGCATACAGGCATATACGTACATACAGAGAAATGATATTAAATGCTACCAGATTTATTATTCTCACTAAATCTTACATTTTCCAATATGCAAAAAAAGCATTAGCTTTGCTATCAAGGGCTAATTATTAACTTTATTTAACATAGCTTTTGAACTGTCTTAGCCTACATTGTTATTATTCTTTTACTTTTTAAGTTCCTGAAAAATGAGAAGTACAGCTCTATGTAGTACATAATATGCCATTAACTGCAGTCAATAAAATGCATCTCTGATAGTGATAATGACTTTCTGAATGTTTCTTAAAAAGATTAAAAGTAATAAAAAACTGTTATGCAATTAGAAAAATCAGGCAATGGTTCTTATGATTCCCATTACAAAATTTCTATACAGAATTGTACTGTAGCCAGCAAAACATCATTTATGAGTCTTTGAAACTGTAACAGTTGGGAATATTACACTTGTTGAATTGCTGAGAGCTCAGCTTTTTTATTATTTTACTGCATATGAACTAAACAATGATTTTAGCATTCTGCAAACTATTACATTTTACAAATAAAATGCACAGTTGGGATGTAACTTAACCTCTGCTTCCAGCAATCTTTCAGATGCCTTTAAACCAAGTGACATTAGAAAACTTAAATTTTAAAATTTAAAGAAACAAAAAGTAAGATTACTGAAGTGTTTTAAATATATATCAAATTTCCCATCATTAATTGGATTTAAAGATGCCACAGAGGTACTATTATTGTTCATATTGCTGATGAAGCCATGTTATATAAAGCACAGCTCTGTCTAATTCAAGAGCATTAACAGATATTCTTTGTCAAAGATGGAATTGACAAGTACAAATTCTGTGGAAACTATTTGATAACCTTCATAAATGACACCCTGCTTTTTATAGGATCCCAAAGTGACTTCATTATCAGGAAGGAAAGCCAAGTTCTTGTGATTTAATTCTTGGTTGCTCTAAAGAATTATCTGAGGAGCAGGAGAAATGGTGAAGATGATGTCTCAGACCTAAATGTCATCCTAGGCTTCCAGCTGATCTACAAAAGACCTGCAGCTCTGTCACATCGAATAGCCTTCTACTGAATAGCCTAGGCTCTTCTACTGGCACTGCTCTTTCAGTCTCCCTGAATACCATAGACTGGGTGGACTATAAAACAATTCTTTTTCTCACAGTTCTAGTGGCTGATAAGTCCGAGATCAAAGTGCTGGAAGATTTATTGTCTTGTGAGAGTCACTTTTTGGCTCCTAGATGGTGGTCTTCTTACTCCGTCATCACATAATCAAAGGGAGAAAAGATGTGTTTGGAACCTCATTTATAAGGACATTATTCTATTCATGAAGATTCCAACCTCCAGACCTAAACACCTCCAAAGGCCCTATCTCTAAATGCTATCATACTGGGGACTGAGTTTCAACATAATGAGTTTAGGGGGGACACAAACATTAAAGCTGTAGCACAGGGTAACTGGAATCCTCTCCATAAGTTCTGTAGGAATTTAACTAGTCTCAATAACTGGAAACTTTTTGATAAATTTATAACCTTATATATCAGGTGATGTTGGTTTCTGTCTTCAGCTTTGTTCCAAAATTCCATGAAACAGGAAATATATCCTTGGGTATAGTGTTATATATAGAACAACAAAAGAAATTTTCTTTCAGTTATAAATGGTTCAGTGATTGTCTCACATCCATACTATTTTACTTCATTTACATTGTTTCTGCATGATAAATATCCAGCAGTAGGATTACTTCTTAAATGATGTGTACATTTTAAGGATGTGTTACTTATTACCAAGGCTCTTTTTAAGAGAAGTTTATCAGTTGTCACTGTAAATTGTTAATATTTTTTTTTACTTCCCCACACCTTGATATAGATATATGTATTTTAATTGTTAATCTGTGGACATAAGATATCATTTTTCTTAACTCAAATATTTTAAAATATTTTTTAATTGTTTTATCTTATGTATCATCTTTATAGGGCAATTTTATTTTCTAGGTTACAAAATCATCTAAATTCATAGAAGAATGCTAGGGAGGCCCAGGATGGTGGAGGAGTACGTGAAAACTACACTAACCTTCCCCCAGGACCAAAACTGGAATTACAACTAAATTGTAGAGAAATCATCCTGAATAACCAAATGAACCTTAGTGAGAGAAAATCCTTAAAACCACAGAGAGAAGAAACCACTTCACCACAAAAGTGGCTGGTCGGGAGTGCAGAGGAGATGCATGAGGCCTGGCTGGGCTCCCATGGTTGGCATCTGACTTGGAGGGATATTTCAGCTGCTGGCAGTTGGGGGGGGGGTCCTGCTGAGAAGTGTGGGTGTAAACCACAAGCTGAGCTCCCCAGTTTATAGCACTGTATCTGGGATAGGAACCCAAATAACATACATCTGTGAAAAACAGACACCTAGATACTCAAAGAGATGGCTGGAGAGGCAGAGAGCTTCTTAAAGGGCCAACACAAAAATTCCATTTGCCGCTACTTACCCTGTGCTCTGGCAGAGGAGGGCAGAGTGGACTAGAGATTCATGAGGAGAGTCTGGGGCTGCTGGCCCTGGGGAGAGAACTAAAGAAACACCCTTCAGGATTCTTGTGCTGAGTCATCCCCCATACTGTGGAAGCCATCTTTCTCCTGCAGAGCACTCCCCTCCAAGTAGCATCAGCCTGAGAGGAAGCAATAGCCCTGCCCACAGAAATTACTCTCCCCTACCCTGTGATGCTTATGCCATGCTTCTGAGGAGTACAGCTAGAAGAGTTTCACTTCTTAATGAACAGAAAGCTTACCAGCAGAGACAGATCTCTGGGAGTTCTGAGACTGTAGCTGACCCTCTCCCAGGCCTGGTTGCTGATAGAAGCTAGCTTTGCTGTGCAGCCTCCTTCTTTCTGCACACAAAGGGGCCCAGGAGAAAGAACCACATGCTGTGGTTCACTTATAGCTCCAAACAGATTTCTCGGGCCAGTCACAGTCAGGGCTTGACTAAGGCTGTCAAAATAGGGTGTCATTAAAAATAGCACTGGAAGTCCTAGCCACAACAATCAGATAAGAAGAAGAAATAAAAGACATCCAAATAGGAAAGGAAGATTTTTCTTCTTTTTTATATCTTAGTCTTATTCCATTGTGTAAATGTCCCATCGTTGTTTTATCCATCCATCTATTGGTAAACACTTGAAAGAATCTTCAGAAAAGTTCACTGAAGTCAGAAGGCAGCCTCACACAACAATGTCAGCTGGTACATTGCTACAGATGGGTTTCTAAAAAATTCACTAGTGGGGGATGCTTGTACTACAGGGGGTCTGCCCTCCAAAAGATAATTTCTGGTTTTGGGGTGTACCCCACCATACTTTAACCCAACTTTGTAAAGTAGTAATACTAAGGCAGTCTAAATCCTAAAATCTAGCAGATAAAAAAATGAAAGAACTATGCATGAGTAAAGAGTTCAATAATACAAGTTTCCTAGAATCATGAACCATTTAACATAATTTATGTTTTCATGTACAGAATGGGATGTGTTGCTTATTGCCATCTGTAAGATGTAGAGATATATACAATAAGAAGGTCACATACCATCAAACATACAATTAGACATTTGGAAATATGATGACTGAAAATTGGTGCACTTGGTTAAAATCCATCTCATGAATTTGTTACTATTAATATTACTTAGTTTTCTATTTAATAGAAAAGAATGAGCCTAAAATAGACTGGCTAAGATTTTAAAGATTTAATCAGCATTAGTGTTTATTACTTTATTTACATTCCATAAAGTTTTGCATGACCATTTGAACATTAACTCAGGTAGATCAAATTTTAAGTTTATCTTGAACAATATTAAACATGACAATCAAAATTCAGTTTAAGCATTTTGGAATATATTGGGTAAACCAAATATTTTCCAACTGAATTTTTAATGTCCATTGATTTCTTAACTGAGACAAATAATAATAGAATTGCCAATGAATAAACCAGTTCTTTGGTAACATTGGCATTTCATATCAAAAAGCTACATGATTGGATCCTTGGCCACTATTTTAACCTCATCCGTGTAAAATAGTTCTTTTCACTTATCCCTCTTTATAGCATAAAGCCCTCACTGAAATTTTTATATTTATTTGTTTATCTATTTATTATCTCTCTCCCCTATCATGGAAGCACTTTTTCCATTTATTCTCAGACCCATACCTAGAATGCTGGTTGGCACAGTGTAGACACTCAATAATACTTGTGAAAGAATGAATTCATAGCCATAATGTAAACAGCCTTGGAATTGATGGGAATCAGATTGATAGCTGTACATGACCTTCAATGTGCTAGATATGCTTTCATAAACACATTCTTTTTTTATGAAATACATTCTTGGTGTTCCTTTTGAGTATGGAGAGCCAAAAATGTCATATTGTTTCAAAGAAACAATTCTACTATTTTCAATTCAAGGTAATTCTATTAGAATGAAAGCTCTCAAAAACAAGGGAAGGGCAAGTCATTTTGTTTATATTTGAACTGCCCATTCTCCAGTCATCATGCCCTACCTCTTGAATTTTTATACTTAGGAACATATTTTGTCTTTCCTCCCATAGTCAAAATGATGTTTAGATATGATAGTGATCGTTAGAAATATTACTATGCCAAATAATTTCAAATTGTACAACAGCCAAAGCACATAAAAATATGTCATGGTAACAAATCTGTTTTCCTACTCTTCAAACTATCATATTTGCCCTAACAACTTTTCAGATGATAGCTGTAATAAATTAACTTTTGAACATAAGTTGCATATCTTTTACCAGAAAAGTGGTGTGTGTTTCAGATCTTAAAGTTATTCTTCATACATTTAAAGAATTCTGGATAATACTCCTTTGGGTTGTTCTGACATGACTGATAATGAATTTTATAGTCTCCTACAGTGTTTATTTGCTTGGGCCTGCAATAAATTAATTACCAGGAAATGTATGAAAATGTACTTTTGTAAAATCTTTGGTTTCTTCCTCCTGAATGTATTTGGATAATTACTAAAGTATGTCACATTGTTTTGGGGTCGTATGTATTGTATTCTCCTAATCATGGATATTATCCTATATGTGGATTGATGGTAACCTTCTCTTATCCAGTCTCTCAAACTAAAAGAGTGATTAGAGTGATTCCTTAATGCCCCACTCTCCCTCCCTGTACCAAATGAGTCAATACTTACTCTCAGTTCTGCTTACAGAATATCTCCAACATCTGTTTCCTTCTCCAGCACCATGACCTCTTTTAAAGACTGACTCATTCTAGCCTCATAGTGGTGCATTCATCTGGCTTCTCACTGCAGCATCCCTTCTCCATGAAACTAGAGTGGGGTCAGCTCATAATCGTGTCCCACTGTTCTGAAAGGCATTAGGATTTGGGAACAGTTAGTCATCTTGCTAATATCAGTTAAACTAAACTGCAGAGATGCCACATGAGGCAGGAGAGTCGAAGTTGTGATACCAGAGAGGCAGGGTTTCAGGTCCTGTCTCTGCTTCTGCAGTGGTATCATGTTGGGCGAGTTTACCTCTCTGGACACATATTTAACTTTGAGATAATAATTCACATTTATAGGGTTGTTGTGTAAACCAAATAAAATCACTTGTACTGCAAGGTATTTCCTGGCATGTGTTGGATTCTCACCAGACATTAGCTTTCTTTCATTCTCCTACCATGTCTAGGCACCATCATGTTACTCAGAACACACCTGCAGAAACTTTCTTAGCCCTTTTGAACTGATAGACACCTTTTGGGTAACAAAGATTTCCTCACTTCTAAACAGGGATAAAG
The DNA here is from genome assembly GCA_004024845.1 of Tonatia bakeri. NCBI lineage: Eukaryota > Metazoa > Chordata > Mammalia > Chiroptera > Phyllostomidae > Tonatia > Tonatia bakeri. The sequence continues at coordinate 61,087 of PVIA01001418.1, forward strand.
GAATTTGAATGAAATCCTGTTCTGTCTATGGAAATTATTTGCTTCTGCAAATCTTCATTTAGAATAGTTGAAAACTATTTCCCTTTCTATTATTTTCCTGTTTTAATATGCATCAATGATTCCCTTAGGTTACAGATAAAAATACAGATTTCTTAGTCTTCCCTACTCTACCCTGGCATATTTTTAAGAACTCAGCTCTGACACTCATTCCTTTTAACTACTTGGCATTCAGATAAAGTTCATGGGTTTTACTCCTTTGTGCCCTACTTGACCAGTCTATCCAATTAGAATGCCATTACTTCCTTATATATCCAGTAAAAGCATAAAATTCTCAGGTAAATTCTTTTATAAAGCTTTGTCAACCCTTGGTGCATCTCAGGAAGTCAGTTTTTCCCAGCTTAGTATTCCCATTATGCTTTCTTAAAAATATTTTTTATTTTTAAATTACAGTTGGCCTACAATATTATATTAGTTTCAAATGTGCAGCCCCATGATTAGACACATACAACTTATGAAGTGATCACCCCAATAAGTCTTGTACACATCTGACACCACATATACTTATTAAAATATTATTGACTATATTCCCTTTGCTGTACCTTATATCCCTATAATGATTTAGTAACAACCAATTTGTACTTCTTAATCCTTTTATACCCATCCCCTCAAGGCTCCTCTCATTTGGAAACCATCAAAATGTTTTCTGTGTATGAATCTGCTAGTCTATATTATTCTTTAGATTCTACAGATAAGTGAAATCATATGGCATTTGTCTTCCTCTGACTTATTTCACTCAGCAAAATACTCTCTAGGTCCATCCATGTTGCTGTGGATGGCAAGATTTCATTATTTTCATGGCTGAATCATATTCCATTATACAAGGGTGGGCAAAAATATCTTTACAGTTGTGGATACACAAACACAATTTATTCTTGTATTATCATTTGTGAATTATTTTATTAATTCATTTGTATTACAGCTGTAAACCTATTTTGGCCTACCCCCATATATAAGCACCATTTTTTTATCCATTCATCTACTGATGGATATTTTGTTTCCATTTTTATCAAATATCTTTTCCATCCCTTTACTTTCAGTTTGTGTGTGTCTTTCAATATGATGCGAGTCTCTTGTAGAGAGATTATGTAAGGGTTTTGTTTTGTTATTCATTCAGTCACCATATGTCTTTTGATTGAAGTGTATAATCCATTTGCATTTAAAGTAATTACTGACAGATATGTATTTGTTGACCTTCTCCTCCTCCTCCTCCTCCTTCTTCCAGAAGACCCTTTAACATTTTTGGAATACTCATTTGGTGGTGATGAATGTCCTTAACTTTTACTTGTCTGAGAGGCTCTTTATCTTTCTTTGATTCTAAATAGTAGCTTTGCTGGGTAGAGGAATCTTGGTTGTAGGTCCTAAATTTTCATCACTTTGAATGTTTCTTGACAATACCTTCTGTCCTACAAAGTTTCTGCAGAAAAATCAACTGATAGTCTTATAGGAGTGCCCTTGTAAGTAACTAACTTCTCTTCTTTTGCTGCTTTTAAGATTTCACTTTGTCTTTAACTTTTTGCACTTTAATTCTGATGTGTCTTGGTTTCGGTCTCTTTCAGTTCATCTTGTTTGGGACTCTGCACTTCAGTCATTATTTTTTCAAATAGGTTTTCAACTTCTTACTCTCTCTTTTTCCCTTCCTATAACCACATTAGTTGTTGTTTTTTTTTTTCTTGTTTCTTTTTTGGTATTCTGATTTGGTGTTTTTGTTTCATTATCTTCCAAATTGCTGACTTGATCCTCTGCTTCATCCACTCTACTTGATTCCCTGTAATGTATTCTTCATTTCAATTAGTTTATTCTTCATTTCTGAATGGTTCTTTTTTATGGCTTCTATCTCTATTTTTATATTTCATATCTCTTTTTTGAAGTTCTCGCTAAATTCTCCCGCTCTTCCCCTAGGTGCATTAAACATCTTTATAGCAAGTGTTTTGAATTTTGCCTTTGTAGATGGCTTGTTTTCCTTTTTTTTTTTTAAGTTATTTTTCTGGAGTTTTGTTCTGTTATTTTATTTTGTACATGTTTCTTTGTCTCCTCATTTCTCCTGCCCCCTGTGTTTGCTGCATCTCCTAGCCATGGTAGAATGGCTTTATAAACCAGGGGTCCTATAGGGCCCAGTGGCTCAGCCTCCCCAGGTACCTGAGATGGGCCTTCCAAGTGTACCCCCCTTGTGTGGGCTGTGTGTGCCCTTGTGTTGTAGATTAGCCTTGATCGCTATTGGCACCTCAGTGGAAGGGATTTACCCACCAGCCTATTGACTGCATAGATAATGGAAGATCTGCAGTGCAGGGACTGACTCCAGCAGAACTCACTTCAGCAGAGCTCAGTACCCACCAATCTACCCCTTGACTATATCACTCATGTAGATGGTTAAGGGGTGCTTTGGCATGGTCTGAAGTTGTCCACAGGGTACACTGACTCTGGGGCACTTGAGAGGTGTAGACCAAGGCCAGCCACCACGTGTGCCATGCCTAGGCCACCCAGCATAAGTTACAAAGTAGCTTATGGCTGCTACTTGTACTGGGATTTGAGGTGCCCAGGAGATGCCAGCTGCAAATGAGGTACATCTGCTACTAGTTCCAGGTCTGGGGCCAGATAGCAGGAGGTACTGGGCATGCCCAGGACAGGTGCTGCTCCTTTCGGAGATTTTAGGAAAGTCGGCAGCATAAACCAAGACAAACCATTTTATGGAAAAGCCACCAGAAAAGGCTTGAGTGGTCCTGGAAGTTGGGTAAAGCATGGTCTCAGGAAATCACCAAGGTAAGGGAAACAACATTAGACAGGTTGGTGAAGACTAAGATATAGTGTCTGCCTGCCAGCTCTGGGGGGAGAGGATCCAGCAAAGAAAAAATGCCCTCTGCCAGCACTTCTGTCTAGAAGAAAGCTGACTCTTCAACATGCCTCAATACAGAAAACTCAGTTCTTCCTTATATATCTGCGGTGTCTTTTGAGCTACTCTCTCAGTGTGGGAGCTCAGAGAGAGTCTGAGAAACACCTTGTGTGGACCTTTAAGAGGCATGTCTAGGACTCCAGAAGCCCTCTATCTCCCTCAGCCACAATCTCCACTAGTTTTTACAGATGAAAGTTATGGGACTTCCCTTCCCAGCACTGGAACCCTCGACTGTGGGCCCTGGTATAGGGCTAATACTACATGCTCTTGATGGGGAGACTGAGACTTCCCTCCTCATTTTTAACCACCATACATGACTGTGGGGATACCCTGTTTTGCATTTCTACCCCTTCCTAGCAGTCTCACTGTGACTTTTTCTCTATATCCTTAGATTTATAGCTTCTGTTCAGCTAGATTTTAGGCAGTTCTGAATGATGATTGTTCTGCTGTTCAGTTCTGCTTTTGATGTGGTTGTGGGAAACTCTGAGTTCTGTGTTTACTGATACCACCATCTTGACCAGAAGCCCACATTACACTTCAGTATATCTTTATAAGCATGTATCTTGTCATGTTGGTACTATTTGTATATTATTTGTCTCATCTACTATTATGTACTATATATTTTGCAGTATACAATGCTAACTTTTTTTGCCCAAAATTTTGAGGGAAAAATAAGGATGCACATTGTACATGGGTAGTACTAATTCCATATCTACACAAATGTTTTCAGTTCTTTTATTTATACTTATACATTGAAAGTATAACTCTAGAAAGCAATAATGATATACATATGCAAAATAATACCCTGGAATATGATAATCAGTTCTGTTTCTAAATATAAATAAATAAATAATTGAATTGAAAAGTTAAAATGAAAGTTTTTTTTCCTGAAAATTTTCCCGAAAATGTGGGTGTGCATTATGCATAAAAAATATAGTAAATTTAGCCCTGGCTGGTGTAGCTCAGTGGATTGAGTGCAGGCTGCGAACCAAAGCATCGCAGGTTCGATTCCCAGTCAGGGTACATGCCTGGGTTGCAGGCCACGGACCCCAGCAACCACACATTGATGTTTCTCTCTCTCTCTTTCTCCGTCCCTTCCCTCTCTAAAAATAAATAAATAAAATCTTAAAACAAAAATATATATATATATAGTAAATTCTTTGGATGGATAACACTAGCACAGTACCTAGACTGTACTTGAAGGTCCATAAAATATTAATGGATAATTAAGGTGTTACTACACTACTATTAAAAATCTTTTCCTAGATTTTCTTTGTGAAATTGTGCTATCATTTTGTATTCTATATCATAAACAAATATGATTTATATGCAATTGTTATTTTCATAAAATTCAGAACACCAAGATTTAAAAACCTAGATGCATACTCTGGTATGTGTACTTATCTTATTTGCATAAAAATAACATTCTACAATTGAGATTTTAAAGCTGAGAAATTTCAGGACCTTCTTCTAAAAAGCCTTAGAAAAATTAATTATATTTTAGGCAGTTTATTTAAGTAAATTGGAAAGCAATGAAGCATAATTTTAATAACCTTCAATATATACCCTCATTCCCAAAGTTCTTTCATATTGCAAGTTTGTTTCAGAAAATATATATCCTTACCTTGATAGCCCTGAGGGGGGGAAAAACTTTACTTGGAAAAAGATGAAGAGATATTAGAATAACTGGCATCCAGATATTGTGCCAGATTTAACCTCAGTACATCCAGGCTGAAGGGGACCACACACACCTAGGATCTATATTCTTATGGTAACTTAACTTCTATGGTTTCCTGTATAGGATCTTTAGCACTGAGGTCAAGGCCAGAGAGAACAGAACATTTAAACATCTAGCCAATAAGCCTACCTTACAGTAAACCAGAAGATTTGAAGATTTTTTTATAATTCCACCTGGGAATGAGGAGGGCAATTATAATGTTCCTTCCCATATTTGCAATGTGTTTTCATTGTTTACATTAATTTAAGTTCCTTTTATAAGTTCTGCCCATCTCTTAAGAAATCTGATAGGTTATCATGTCTCCACAGTCTTCAGTTTATGCATGAGAATTTTCAAAAACACTATAAAATAACTGATAAAGTGGGAAATTTTCACTTTCTGACATAACATAAGCTGGGGGTGTCATTCAAGTGTAATTATTTAAGTATTAAAAATATTAATCTCATGCTTGAGAAAAAATAAGAATATTTTAGGTCCTTTTTGTTCTTTGAAAAGGAGTTTTATAACAAATTCAGTTTAGGTATAAATACAATTCAATTATCTATAACAATGGTGAATGGAAAATTGAGATCTAGAGATAATCCAAAATTTTATTTTAAAAAGCACTTTGAATCTTTGTTCCCAATGAGCTTCTTAACATTGCTCAGAGATGAGAATTAATTTGTCTATTTGTTTTCAAGATTTCATTTATCTATTTCTAGAGAGACGGGAAGGGAGGGAGAAAGAAAGGGAGAAAAACATCAGTGTGTGTGGTTGCCTCTCGCACAACCCCAACTGAGGACCTGGCCTGCAACCCAGGCAGTGTCTAACCAGCACCACTTTGGTTCACAGGCCGGCACTCAGTCCATTAACCCACACCAGCCAGGGCTGGATTCTATTTTTTTCACTGTGATACCTCAGTGCTGGAGTTTCAGCAGTAAATCAGACACTAAGTGGAGAGTGGTGAGAAAAGAATGAAATCAGAAACAGCTTGAATCAAACATAAAATTCATAACTAAGCCTTGAAAATTTAACAAGAAATAAATCTTCATTTTGGTTTTATAATATAAACAGACATTCTAAGAACATAATACAGAACATGTTGAGTGTGAATTTTCTAAAAAGGATTCTCTCTATTTAAAAATACATATTAATTCTTTTTATTTTAATTTTCTGGATCAAAAATATAAATAACTCTTTCATATTTTATCAAATCAACTCCCTTCCAAGGAACAAAACAAAACAAAAACACTTTCTCTGTTTCTCTCCGGGATTTGTGAAGTGCTGTTTATCAACAGAAAACCATTGGCAGATGTGGTTCCATTTCAAACTTGGACAAGTAATGTTTTTTATTGGCTGTGCAAAATCAGCATGCAAAACAAAAACAAACATAAAAAAGGTTTTAAGGTCTGGTTCTGTCTCTTTGTTTGGAAAAGATCACCACCCAACCAGAACTAACACAGCACCGACCACAGATGGCTTCTTTTACAAGCTCACCAACGCTTCCTTCTGTGCACTGCAAAACATCAGTTTGGTCTCCAAACTCCTATGTTTGGGTTGGGTGACTTCATGAGAATGACCTACTGATTTCTGAAAGGATTTAATTCATTATCATTTGTACGTAACATGTAGAAACATCTGAAATCCAGATTGAAATTGTCGAATGAATATAAGTGATATGTTGAATGTGCCTATAGAAATTATCATCTTTCGTAATAAGCTAAAACTGAAATCTTCCATTCATAAGAAGGCATTAGGACCACTACCTCTCACAATCACTCTCCTGAGAGATCCATTTCCTTAAGGTGTCCCATAATTACATCTCCACATCCAATCTAGCTTGAATGGGTCCAAGCAGCAACATACATTTGACTTCCATTCACTGAGAATGTAATTAGTACTCTTTGTTGCTTCTAGCAAACAAGACACACCATTGTTCTCATGGAAGTGATAAATTAGTCCTCTTCTGGAAAAGGAATTATTTATGTCAATTGTTTGTGAAAATGATGAAGACATTGTTATTTAATCAAACATGTATTCAATTTGTAAATACTTTGAAGATTATTGATATCCTAAAATGAAACTAATAATTAATATTTGCAAAAGAAGTATACCTATGACCTCAAAGAAATGACTACTATACTGTGTTCAAAATTTTGAACTCACACATAGTCTTTAGTCTGACATATGCAATAGTATTCTCCTAATTTAAGCAAAGTTAGCCCTTAGTCTTACACACAAAATAGAGTGCTATTATTAGATTTGATAATGATAGAAAACATACATTTTTTTAAAAATTTAAAAGAAATTGAATTTTTATTTTAAAAATAATTGGGCAAAGTATAAAAAAATAAATTCCCCTGAGCATTTAATGTAAATACAAGTCTTTTTGTGGTATATTTGTTACTTTAGAATACAGTTCTAGAGGATCTGTGGGCCCTTGAAATTATGGGCAAAAATGTCTTGTTTTTATATGTATCTATCACTTTGGGGAAAAAATAAAACAGCTTTCCTCAGAACCATGGAATAAATTCCATTTATCGTGTATACATTTCTCTAACAAGTGTGTTATTTTAATACTGAGAAATACCCTTGTGTGTGGACTCACTGAAATGTGTGAAGAAAATTGATGGGCCCATCAACATATGCACACAGATCTCTTTTCAAAACAGCAGGAATATTCATGGTCATAACATGAATGGTACGTAACATAATGATATGGTTTATCATTCACTATCTCTTTTTATTATCCTGTGGTTTACCATCATGAAGATATTAATCTCATGATTTCTCTTGTTCCTTTTATGAAAAAAAATCTTTAATAAAAGATAAATATCTTGAATTAATGGCAGCAAATTGATTTGAGCAAATCTCTTAAATGTGTATGAAGTGACATCTTACTAAATCTTGGTTACTTTATTTTAAAATGCAGAAAATATTTTGGATGTTTAAAAAGCAAATGGGCAGAACTAGAGAGCTGCAGCTCTGGACACTGATATTATATTGCTGCTTGAACCTTGAATTAGGAAACTCTGATTCACTTGCTCTGGTAATTTAAATTGTAGAAAGAAGTTCCTGGATGCAAACCGATATCACTTTTTAAAAAATGCTTTGCTGTAGGAACTTTTTCTAATCAATGATTATGGTACATGTATTGACATTTGAAATAGAAATGAGTTTTAAATAATATTGCATATAAATAAATGTTAGACACAATTCCTTGAAAGAAGGGACTGTACAGTATACTGAGTCTGGCATTCAATCAATAGTTGATGAATGAGAAAACAATTAATCAATATGTAAGGTAAATCCACAATTATCCTTCTGGTTCCTGTGAGCAGTAGGAGCAGTGCATGACTTCAGTATAACCTAAGTAACCGTTCAGGTGTTCTTATATATGTTATAGAAATTTGCCAATATGATAGACAGGCATTATAATACAGTAAAATGATAGCCTAATCAGAATGAACAAAACATTTTTGGCATACAAAATACTTAATAATGATAAAAATATTAGTAATTAACTTTTAGAGGGTCTGAACATTAAGTGGTCTGAAGAAAAATTATTTAAGATATCTAAACAGGGCAAAGGGTCATTTTTTAATATTTAAAAGACCCATTTCAAACTATCTAATAATCTACAGAACATGCTTGATTAAATTCATTGTAGGCTATTGATAAAAATCACAGACTTAGTGAAGTTACATTTTAATTTATAGATGGCTTTTCTAGCATAGATGCAAGTAATTTCTTTTTGAGAAATAATTTATTATTTTGCTTTTTTTATTGTTGTTCAGGTACAACTGTCTCCATTTTCCTCCACCACTCCCCCCAACCCCAGCCATCTGCACATCCCACCCTTGATCCCGCCCCCCTTTGGCTTTCTATGTAAGAGAAAAATAAACCCAATTGTTATTATTATTATCCCATAGGACCTTGATCGGCTTTAAGTCATACCTAGAAATCTTATACTAATATTATTTTAAAATGCCTATAAGCACCCAGATCCTCAAAATGCTTTGAATCAACTTTGCCATCTGATCAGTGTATTCATTCATTAATGAGTTGAAAAAAATCTTTGACATGTATTTTATTTGTACGAGTTGTGTTAACCTTCTGAAATTTACACAAGCATAACTGTTTTTTCACATTTTTAAAATTTTAATTGTTGTCCAAATACAGTTTTCTGTCTTTTACTCCCATCCCAGACCACCCTCCAGCACTCCCCACCTTCCTCTCATTTCCATCCCCACCCGCCCCTAGTTTTTGTCCATGTGTCCTTTATACTTGTTCCTGTAAACCCTTCTCCCTTTCCCCTGAAATTTCCTCCCCTCTCCCCTCTAGTCACTGTCAGCCTGTTCTCTATTTCAGTGTCTTTGGTTATATTTTGCTTGTTTGTTTGTTTTGTTGTTTAGGTTCCTGTTAATGGTGAGGTCATGTGGTATTTGTCTTTCACCACCTGGCTTATTTTGCTTAGCATAATGCTCTCCAGTTCCATCCATGTTCATAGCAGCACAATTTACAATAGCCAAGTGTTGGAAGCAACCTAGGTGCCCATCAGTAAATGAATGGATCAAAAAACTATGGTACATTTACACAATGGAATTCTATGCAGCAGAAAGAAAGAAGGAGCTCTTACCCTTTGAGATAGCATAACTGTTTTTATTGCCCTTCACCTGATGTACTTCGCAGAGGCTGTATTTTTTACAAATTGAAGGGTGGTGGCAACCCTGCATGGAGTAAGCCTACATAGTGCCATCTTCTCAACAGCATTTGCTCATTCATGTCTGTCACATTTTGCTAATCCTCACAACATTTCAAACTTTTTCATTATTATTATATTTGTTATGCTGATCTGTGATCTTTGATGTTACTAGGGCTATATCCCCCACCCCCAGCCAGGCAAAAAGATTACCATTCACTGAAGGCTCAAAAGTGGTTAGCATTTTTTAGCAATAAAGTATTTTACTCAAGACATGAACTTTTTTTAGACGTAATGCTATTGCACACTTAATAGACTACAGTATAGAGTAAACATAATTTCTATATGCACTAGAGAACCAGAAATTTCATGTGATTAGCTTTATTGCAATATTCGTTTTATTGCTGTAGTCTGGGGCCAAATGCACAATATCTTTGAGGTATGCCTGTACTCAAACAATGGGTTGTTGTAATCTTCACAGCCACATGAAATAGGTACTAAAATTATCCCACGCACTGTTACTATAACTAGTAGTACTATAGATGCTATTGTCATCCATATAAGGACTGAGAATTAGGGAAGATAAGTGACTCATCCAGGGTCCATGCATGTGGTAAGAATCACAGGCTCTCTGATGCCACCAGCCCGTGCTCCTAACCACTACCCCGTGATACCTGCCTGGAGACTACAAGAAAACTCACACTGAAGAAACTGAAGCTAAAAGCCATGTCTGTTATTTTTCTTTTTTAAATTTTAAACATTTATTTTTTTTTAGAGAGAGGGAGTAAGGGGAAAGAGAGGAAGAGAAAAATTCACCAGTTGCCCCGCGCACCTACCCCAGCCCGGGATGGGCCCAAAACCCAGCTCTGTGCCCTGACTGGGAATCAAATTGGTGACCTTTTTTTTTTTTTTTAACCCGGGAGAGACTTGAGTTGGGGCTGGGGCCTCAGGAGCCCTCCCCCAAGATTGTGCTTTGGTTGGTTCGCTCACAGGAGAAGGTCTTCAAATGAGAGAGGAGCACGTATAAGTAGAAATGAGGTAAGTTTATTTATGAAACACACAAGCAAAAAAGCTACAAGCAAGCACTTGGCTAATCCATGTGCCCCATGTATGGAGGAAATAAAGTTGTTAGTAAGTTTCTCAGTAAGTTTGTTCTACACACTTGAGCCGAGGCTACGAGTGGGCACTTGGCTAATCAGAGTCGCTCTTGGGGTTCGGGGTTATATACTTTAGTCAGCTTCTAGGTTCCCCCTCCTTCTTCCCTTTCCAAAGCTTGGGAATATACAGCTGCAAAAACTTTCTTTCTCAGGAAGCAAAGACTCTGTGTTAGTGAAATTGCTACAGAGGCTCCTTTTCCCAGCACAGAGTCTTAAGGACTCCCCTCCTCCTGCGTTATTCCTGCTTGTGGTGTAGGAACACCTGATGATCTCAGGGGACCATGCTCAGGACTGCCGAGTCAATGGCTGATACATGTCTTCCTCCTCCTCCCTGTCTTAGTTTACTACCTATCCTACCTAGCACTTTCGCTTTTCTGAATGATGCTCAACGAACGGAGCCACGCCCATCAGGGCAAGCCACGTCTTAAATGAGTCTTGAAAGCATGGTTAAAGGCAAAGTGAATTTGTAAAAGCACTTCCTCCATTAAATGAATGTGATAGTACAAAATTAATAAAATACATATATGTGTGATATTATTTATGCATACACAGAAATACTTTCTTGTAGGAAATGATTATCACAGTACATATTTTGCAGTCAAATTCATAATAAAGGCAAAACCTTTGTCTTTTTAGGAGAATCAAGCTGCACCTTTGTCAGATCACCTTGGGGGTTCACAACTGATGATATCAAACACTCATTTTATAGCAAATTAATGACGTTTGAAAGTTATATCTGAGATATTTGAAACTTTTCACAAGAGTTCCAGGATAGTTGATGAATAAAGTATATGCAATGTTATGTTTACTTTGTTGTTTTGTTTGCTTTTGTCTTCAAACTGGCAAATTTCAAAGTAGGGTAACAGGATTTAAGTGTCTTGAAATCACCATTTCCTTACCTGAACGTTCTTCTTTAGGATGTGGGGGTCTAGATCACTGGCACCTTTCTTCAGTTGTCAAGGAAAGGCCATGTATGAGAGATTTTTGCATCAAGTTGAGACTTTTTAAGCTCCACATGGTGAAGTCAGTTGGTCTTTGTCTGCAGTGTTGCTTATTCTGGCCCTAAACTGCTTAGAGTTTTGTCATTGTTTTCAGGGAAACTGCTCCTTTGAGGGTTGTTTTTAAATAAAGGCATATAGAGTGAACAGACTTCTGCTTTTCTTAAGTGTCTAGAATGTTCCCAAATTGGAACTAAGAAAAAATAAAAACCTTAACTGTTTTCCTCTTAAAGCCATTTCTTAAGTGTTGTCCCTAGGCCTCCTTTAGTAACATAACCTAAGCTATTTGTTTAAAATATTATATACTTAATGACCTGATTCCTGACCTACTAAATCAGAACCCCTGAGCTGGAATCTGGAAACAGTATTTTAGCAAGCAGCTCAGATGACTCCTGCACATTATAAAGCCCTCATAGCTTTGGCCAATGTGGCTCAGTTGGTTAGAACATCATCCTGTACACAGAAAACTTGTAAGTCAGTCCTGTCAGGGCACACACCTGGTTGTGGGTTTGATCCCCAGTTTGGGTGCATATGGGAGGCAACCAAAAACAATGTTTCTCTCTCTCTCTCTCCCCCCCTCTCTCCCCTGCTCTCTCTAAAACTCAATGAACATGCCTTCAAATGAGAATTTTTTTAAAAATAAAATAGAAAGTCCCTTTTATAATTTTATACAACTTGAACTTGTACACAGATTCTCAATTTCCTATTCTAAAAAAATTATCTACTTGCATTTTAAATAAGTAGTTTAGGGAATAGAACTTACATGTAAGATTCTAATTAAAGGAAAGTTATTTTTCTCTGTCTTTAAAACATACAGGGTGGAGTAAAAGTAGGTTTATAGTTGTTCATATGGAAAATAACACAATAATTAATAAATAACAATACAAGAATAAACTCTGTTTTGCATACTCACAACTGTAAACCTACTTTTGCTCTGCCCTGTATATAGATTGGCTGCTTAACTGAGGAAGATATTTTGCTTAATGTGTGGCAAGAAGCTGCCTAGCAGGATGAGTATCCAAATTGTTGCAAACTACAACAATTGTTGCAAATGAATGTTCCTGTTCATTTTAATGGCTGTACCTGGGGCTGAAATGATTTATTTGGATGCAAAACCTAAGTTTGGATCCTTCTGACCCATAAACTACATGTGAAATATGATTGAATTTCTAAATTAAGATAATAAGATATCGTGTGTATGTTTGCATATTAATATGTATGACTGTATACATATACAACATAAGAAATAGTTTTAGGTCAATGTTGTTTCGAGTATTTCCTTTTATATTTGTAGAGAACCAATGTTTAATAAATGTTAAATTTTTGGAAAAAAATCAGTAGACATAATAATTACTAACATTTCCATAGATATTTAGCCTTTACAAAGTAATTCCTATTTTTATATTTAACCCTCTTAATAGATATTACTGTTGCTTTTGAAGACAGTAACTCATACACAGTTATTATCATCATTCTTATTCTTGCAATTCCACCTCCCCCCACACTTCTCTATCATTTTGTGTGTGTATTGTATGGGATAATACTTATTTTTTTAAATTTGCCTCCTCCATGATAATCTAGGTTTCTTGAGAAATAAAAAGATGTCTTTTAATTCCTAATGCTTTGTAGAGTGATAAGCAAATATCGTTAAACAGTGATGAATGAAGGAGTGAGAATAGAAAGGCTTACATTAGTAATCTGCAAACTATGGTCTGCAAACCAAATCTATCCTCGGCCTGGGAATTAAGAATGGTTTTTACATTATTCACTGGTTTTTAAAAATCAAAGATAATATTTAATGACACAAAAAATTATAGGAAATTCTAATTTCAGATCCATGATTAAAGTTTATTTTAAAACAACCATTCTCACTTGTTTAGGTATTGGCTATGGCCGCTTTTGTGCTGCAGTGATGGAGCTGAGTAGTTGTGGCAGAAACCACAGGGTCTGAAAGTGGAAACATTTACTATCTGGTCTTTTACAGCAGGGTTGATGATTTCCTGGTTGAGACGGATGAATTGTCTTGTGGGTAATAGCTGTTCTAACAGGTGTGAGGTGATGTCTCATTGTAGTTTTAATTTGCATTTCCCTAATAGCTAGTGAAATTGAGTGTCCTTCATATTCTGTTGTCTTCTTGGGAGACATCATTCATATTTTGTGTGTCTTCTTGGGAGAAGTGTCTGTTTAGGTCCTCTGCCCCCTTTTCATCAGATTCTTTATTTTGTTGTTATTGTGTTTATGAGTTCTTTATACATGTTCAATATTAACCTCTTATCAGAGGTGTTGGTTGCAAATATCTTCTCCCATTTGTCTGGTTTCCTTTTTCATTTTGTTTTGGTTTCTTTTGCTCCGCAGAAGCAATATATCTTTTATCTTTTTCTACTGCCCATATCTCCCATTTATTTGGCATCTATACTCCTGAGAATGATTTCACCTGATATTTTACACTCTTTAATTTATTTCTCAAGTATTACCATCACTAAACTAAAATTGCTTTCACTGAAATTATTGTGGCCATGCATTTGCCAATTCCAGCAGATGCTGTGGATCCTCATGCTATTTAAAAACTCATTAGCTAATTTGGCTCTTAAGGCTGACCACTCACATACTCTTGACTCTTTTCCACCCCTGATTTCCATAAATAAGGATTTAATTATCCCTCTGATTCCATTAATTTTTGCTTGTTCAGCTCTCATCCCACTTCCCAGTGGCTTTTACCCCATCACTGCATTATGCCTAATGGAGTCACCAAGCTAGCAAATCACTCGGCCGGAAACTGAACACAGTTCTGGTCTGAGATCCACGAGTTTCTATTATAAACACTGTAGAAAATGTAATATCCTATTTGTTATTTTGAATCTTCAGTCTATATAAAGGCTCTAAAACAGAAGGTATATCATCATACATGTCATACATGGTGCTTTTTACTGACTAAAATACAAAATAAATTTTTAGGAGTCTATATAGAAAAACCCAGTCAAAAATGTATGTAACTGCTCTAATTCTTTTCTTCTTCCTCAGTCTGATACTTCCTAAATTATTTTGGCTGCTGCATTTATTAGAATCAGTTTTCTTGCCTTTACATTTTGAATGTTTAAATTTGTTACCAAAATATAACAGGCAGGGGAGGTGATTAAACACAGAAGACTTTTTTATTTTATGAAAGATGGACTTCAAAACTTCAAATACAGATTTATTTGCTATCTCTGTTATGGTGCTGAATATTTTTTAAATTAAAAATTAAATTCATGGGTGAAGGTTTCAAGTTATTTAATGATTTTGCTTATTTGGTAATAATAATGATCCTTTTTATCATTTTAAAATAATAGATTCATAAGAAGGTGCAAAATAGTAGAAAGAGATCTTATGTACCCTTCACCCAATTAGCTTTGTTAAAATGTGCTTACATAATCCTATGCCATTTTATCAAATGTGTAGATTCATGTAACTATCACCACAAAAAAAGATACAAAACTATTCTGTCTTTATAAAGATTCCTTTCATGGTATTCTCTCTCCCAACTGTTAACACCTGACGAACACTGCTATGTTTTCCTTCCAAAATTAATGACTATAATTTTGTCATTCTGAGGTTTATGTAAGTGAAACTTTATAATATGTAAAAATATGAGGTTGTCCTTTCTCATTCAATGTAATTCCCTGGATATCCATCCAATAGTTTGTATGTATCAATAGTTTGTTCCTTCTTATTGCTGTGATTGACTTTTGTTATGAAATGTTGTATATTTAAATTGTCACAGTATCGTTCTTTTGCATGTGGCTTTCCAGTTTTCCCAGCACCATTTATTGAAGAGGCTTTCTCTTTTCCATCGTGTGTTGTTGACTCCTTTGTGGAAAATTATGTGCCCATTTCCATGTAGTTTTATTTCTGGGTTCTCAATTCTGTTCCATTGTTCTGTGTGTCTGATTTTCTGCCAGTGCCATGGTGTTTTTATTATTTGTTGCCTTGCAATATTATTGGAAGTCAGGGAGTGTGGTCGATACCTACAGCTTTATATTTTTTCTCAGAATTGCTTTGGCTACTCAGGGTCTTTTGTGCTTTTATACAAATTTGATGATTTTGTTTGTTCTTTTTTATTGAGAAATGCCATTGGGATTTTGATGGAGATTGCATGAAAACCATGTATTGCTTTAGGTAATATGGCTATTTTAAGTACAGTTTGTCACCATACACAAAAATTAACTCTAAATGGATCAACAACCTAAATATAAGAACTGATAAAGTAAATTGCATGGAAGAAAACAAAGATACTAAACTTATGTGTTTATGGATATAATACAAATACATTTAAGTAAAAAGTGGAAAATGAATTTGGATTTATGCTTTTTAAGTGTGCATGTGATAATCATATAAAACTTTTTGAAATCATATATGCTATGAATCTGTTCTTGGCTACCTATAGATTTCAACAAAACAGTTGCTTTACTAAAATTTAAAATCACGCTGGAAGTCAAAAACGGTGACATTATCTGCAATCTAGGTGTAAATGTAATGCATGGTATTAACTATTGTTAACAGATGAAATTTTATTTGTCACAATAAACATTTTTAAACTATTAAATTAAAATATTCACCATGAGTTATATTTAATAATCACAATTTGCTTCCTATTTTTACTTTTACAATGCAATTCTATTTTCTCTCAATCTCTTACTTAATTTCCTTAGTATAATTTCCTTAAAACACTGTCTTTGTATGTAAAATATGTGTGTACCTCAAGGATGTTGTAAAGATTAAATGAGATGAGCTTAAAGTGTTTAGAACAGTACTTAGTACAAAATAAGTACTCAAGAAATGTTACAGTCTATAATTCATATTATTGTCTAAGTAACTGAAGGAGATATATTCATAAAATTGTGAATAACTAAATTCACAATACAAAAAAATGGTATATGTGTCCTACCACCAGCCACTTCCCAATTATAATGGAAAATATTTTATTTCTAGATCTTAAGTTGGCCCAAGAAGACTGTGAAGTCTCCTAACCACAAAAGATCTAATTTTTAAAATTTAAATCTAGAGAATATCTTTTTTGCTACAAATTAGAATAAATTTTCTGACTGTGATTATGAGGTTAAAATTTTTTTTTCATGTACCTACATTTGAAATGTAACAAGAAAAATGTCTGGCAGTTAACAGGTCCTTTCTGTTTCCAGATAAAGAAATATTGATTGTTTCCTTTAAATGAGCTCGTGTTTGATCATTTAATATTTACCATTTGATTACCTAAAAACTGAAAGCTTATTACACTCAATAACTGCCAGCCTGCTGAGTATGACAAGTGAAATTCTGACATGAAAATTAGATTAATAATTTAACTGTGATTTAGACAAAATAGCCTTTTGATTTAGATTGCAAGTCTTTCACTAAGGACTCTTGGTGAAAAAAATATAATTTGAATTTCATTAAAGAAATAAGAGTATCATAAATTGTTATTAAAGTATTTTACAATTTTTCCTGATATTAAATTGTCAAAAGACAACTGTAGCAAAGGTGCTTTATAATTTTAATGGGAAGTTTAAAACCCTGTGCTATGCCTTTGTGGTTCTTACCTTAATGTACTTTATGGCCTGAACTGCCCAGCAGGGACCCAGAGAATATGGTGTCATCACAGGTCACACCTATGCAGTGTGCTCCTCTTAAGACGTTTGTGCCCTGCCATCGCTGTTCTAAAATCTGTGTTTCATTGATGAAGTTTGCGCTTTGCGGCATCTCAAGGAAGCAAAAATAATTCAAGATGATATTTAGTACATTAACACACTTAGATAAGATTTACTCCAATATTTAAATGTCTTTAAAACTTACCCTCAAAAATATACCTAAGAGAATATAATTGCTTAAAACTTTGAAGTTTTCATAAAACTTACCTACTCATATCTGTTATGAATCCTCTCAACAATCCTCAAGAAACAACAGACAGGTAATTTCACATATTGGACTTTTAAGAGGCTCATAATTGGGAGAGAAAAGATAAATCTTCTTTAGAGAATTCCAGGCAATACATGGAAACAGCTCCTCCCTTCAGGAAGTGAAACTTAGCCCCCAACCCATTCCTTAGGTTGTGGGCTGGACTGAGAATAGAATACTGAAAGGGAAAAATGGTAACTTTACAATGCAGAATCTGCCAAAACTACCTTAACTAAGTAATCAAGGTTAACATTACTGGTAATGTAATATGGATATCATGTACCCTCTGATAGGATGGGATGAGAAAGGTACTTCTCATTATTCCAAATGATTACAAAATAAACTTTAATTTTTTTAATATTTTTATCCTCACTTTAGCACATTTTTCATTGCTTTGTAGAGAAAGAGGAAAAGAGAGAAAGAAACATCGATGTGAGAGAGAAGCATTCATCAGTTGCTGTCCATAGGTGCCCAGAGCAGAGATCCTACGTGCCTGGGCAGGGAATTGTATGCACCAGGTTGGGGGACTGAACCCACAGTCTTGGTATGTGTCCTGACCAGGAATCAGACCTGCAACCTCTTGGTTACAGGACCATGTGCCAACTAACTGAGCCACACCAGGTGGGACAAGTTTAATTTTTTTTAAAGTACTCACATACTGATGCTATTGCTAGGACTAGAGTTCCTTCTGAAAGAGTCCTTACAATTTACCTCGAACCAATTATCTCTTAATGTCCAGGAAGAGAATTTTGTGAAAATATACATAAAGAATGGTTACAGTGGTTCATATTTTAACTTTCATATGTTATTCAAATTATTATTTAAATTAATTTTTTGTCTCCAAAGAGAAATTTCATCTTATAAATGCGCATGTGAGTGTAGTATGTATTTTTAATTTTAAAAAATATATTTATTAATTTTAAAGAGAGAGGAAGGGAGAAAGAGAGAAACATCAATGTGAGAGATAAACATGGCCCGGTTGCCTCCTGTACTCACCTGACTGGGAACTGAACCCACAACCTATGTATGTGCCCCAACTGGGAACTGAACCCCCAGCCTTTTGGTATATGTGCTGATGCTCCAACCAACTGAGCCATATTGGCCAGGGAATAAATGTAGTATTTTTGTTAAAGTAAAAAAACATGTAGTTTTCTCTTTTTTTCTTTGATCAATTCTCAATTGACTTACAATTATGACAGATTAATTTTCCCTAAACATTTGACACCATTTATAAAATGGATTGATCCAATTTCCTTAGACTTATTAAATTACAATTATAAGTTTTAACATATCCAATTTCCTGGTATCAGCATTCTAGTCAGATCCTACCAAGAGCTCTGTGGTTTCAATTCTGGTGATTAGTGATAAACAATCTCTTGGATAAAATTCTATTTAACTTGGACAATAAGCCAAAGAATGTAATGTGGAATATGTATGATACTTAAAAGGCATTGATAAAAAGTATTGAAACTTTAAGGTGGAATGTGCTACAGAATAGGCAAAGTTAGTTTAATTCTGTTACTGGCATTTTCCCCAAATGATTTAAGTGCCTACATCTCTTTCATTTAATACTGTAATTTCCAAAGATCATTAAATTTTTTTTAAAAGATTTTACTTATTTATTTCTAGAGAGGGGGGAAGAGAAGGAGAAAGGAAGGGAGAGGAACATTAATGTGTGGTTGCTTGTAGCACGCCCCCAGCTGAGGACCTGCCCTGCAAGCCAGGCCTGTGCCTTGACCAGGAATCAAACCAGAGACCCTTTGGTTCACAGGCCATGCTCAAGCCACTGAGCTACACCAGCCAGGGCTAGAATTTTCTATTGTAATTTCCAGAAGCTCTGGAATGTTTTCTTGCTTTATAATTACCACAACAGTAGCAAGACACTGTGGCAAGAACTTAAACTACAAAGTCATATAGGCCTGAGTTCATTTCCAGCTCTTTTTACTTCACTTTTCTGACCATCAGTTTTCTTATGTTGAACAAGAGGAGAAAATCTGGCTCATAATAAGTGACATTTGTAATGCTGTCCAGTATAATTATTGGCACAAAGTAGGTGTTTCAGAAATATTAGTATGTTTTATGCCATTGCATTTCAACTTAGATTCACTTATAGTATAAATCATAAAGAAAATGCTGCATATATAAATACAACATTTTAAAATAAAATGATATTATATTATCATGCATCTTTGTTTTTGGCTTTGTTTTTCGTTTGTTTTTTCATCTATACTGCAATGAAGAGCAGTTAGTTTGCATCTGGATATTTTGGGCAGAGCTGTAAATATTTTTGTGATTGAGCTTATTACAAAATAAAGAATAGTATGTTAAATCACCTATCAGGGCCATCTCTATCAAAGAGTTTTCTGAACAAATTATTAAATCCCTAAAAAAGACAGAGTTCACTAAAATATTTTTTTTAAAAAACAGTTATTATCACCTATATTATAGAACTATTGATTATTAGATTATTGACATTTGATATCTGAAAAAGCTCCCTCCAACTTACAACTTTCAATCACTCAAGAGCAAACTGAAATCCTGAGAGATATGGCATAACTCTCAGTTATTTCAAGCAATGTTTATCTATCTGCTGCTTTGGGGTGAAATGCTCTGAAACTATTACTATTAATTCAATCCATCTGGTCTAATGTGTCATTTAAAGATCCTGTTTCCTTGTTGATTTTCTCTCCATTAATGTCAATGAGGAGTTAAAATTCACTACTATGACTATATTTCTGTTGAACTCTTCCTTTATATTCATCAAGATTTGCTTTATATATTTAGTCAGTCCTATGTTGAGTACATAAATATTTACAAGGGTTATAGTCTCTTGTTGGATTGGTCCCTTTAGTATAACAATATTCTGTCCTTGTTTCTTGTTATATTCTTTTTCTTTATAAGTCCATTTTGTCTAATATAAGTATTTCTACCCCAGGTATTTTTTTCATTACCACATGCATGAAATATCTTTTTCTATCCTTTTACTTTTAGTCTATGTGTATCTTTCATTCTGAAATGCATCTCTTATAGACAGTACGTACATGGGTCTTGTTTTTTTATCCATTTAGCTACCCTATCTCTTTTGATTGGTGCATTTAACGTATTTACATTTAAAGTGATTACTGATGGTGCCACATTGCCCTGAGGAAGTGGTTCGGTCCACCTGGGCTCAGGAATGTGATGTTAGCACTTCAGTCTGATCTTTTTAAAGGAAAAATTTCCCAAGAAGAAATTTTCCTTTTAAAATAAATAGTTGTTGCAACAGAGCAGCTTCAAACTCAACCATCTGTGGCAGGAAGTACAGGACTGCTCTGTTTCCTGTGTGGTTGGCAGGGCCGGGGTGCAGGTTCAGGGGGCTCATTTACTCTCGTGTGTTTATTGGCTGGCTTTTGCTGCTACAGACACTGCTTTGTACAGGATTCAGACTGTGAATACATCTTTTTAAAGTACATTTCAAATTCTTGGTAAGATATTATTTCGGTAGATGACTGCAGATTTTCTTCTATTTGTCAAGTGAATTCAGCCCACGTGAATCTAAAAAACGAAGTGTTTCTTATTCTTTTCTAGATCCCACTTCCCTTTATTTCTGAATATACTAAGATAAATGTGAAGAATGAAATTAAGGCAGCTACTTAAGTGAATGTGTATTAGATATAATTATTCCTTAAGGACACACTATTTACATAGGCCCACCAAAAATGAGGGAAAATGTTTCTCTTTTTAGTATCCTAAGAGACTAACTATTTGTGTAACACAATGGTTAGTTTCCTCCTTCACTGGCTTCTGGTCAAAAATGACCTTTCCAGTGATTATTTCATACATTCTTAAGTGAGCCAGCTTTAAAAATACTTAATGCTTGGAGTTAGAGCTAACAAAATGACCCTCAAAACCTCTATAATCCCTGGCTGGTGTGGCTCAGGTGGTTGGATGTCCTCTCACAAAGTGAACGGTAACCAGTTCAATTCCCAGTCAGAGCACACGCCTCGGCTGCAGGTTTGGTTCCCAGTCAGGGAATATACAAGAGGAAGCCGATCAATGTTTCTCTCTCGTACTGATGTTTCTCTTCCTGTCTTTCTCCCTCCCTTCCCCTCTCTCCAAAAATAAATAAAATATTTGATTAAAAGACCTCTATAAAATAATTGCAAGACACCACTGAGATAAGTTAAAGGTTTAACTAAATGGAGTGATATACTATCGCTAGAAACCCTCAATATTATGAAGATATTAATCCTTCCATAAATTGAACAAAATACTTTTAATTGAAATCAGATTTTTGTGGAAATTGATTCTAAGATTTATCTATAAGTACAACACACTCTTGAAGAAAAAAAAACAAAGCTGGATATCTTAAACTACCATATACTAAGACATAAAATTATTGCAATAAATACCATTATTATTATTATTATTAAGAACAGGAAAATCAAATAATAGAGTAGGACAGAGATTGTGGAAACACATTCACATATACCGTCACCTGATTTATAATCAAGAGGCTTATTGTTGTTACATCTCGTTGGGTCAGCTGCCACTCCTGGCAACCTGATGAAGCAGTGATGTCCACGATGTTCTGTCCTTAAGGGCTCTGGCTATAAACTCAGCCTAAGGCTTTTACTGAGTCAGTTGTTTCATATTTAATCTTCCTCTTCACCTGCTGCCTTCTGTCTTATATACTTTTACATTTTAAATATATTTATATTTTATATATTTATATGTTTTATATTAAGATGTTGCAGGGCAACAGGAGAAACTACTATTTTCAAGAATTATGCTGGATCAATATAATTTGGGAGGAGAAAAAAACTATGAATCATGATCCCAATCCTTCAATATATACAAATGTCAATTCCAGATTTATCATAGTCCTAAATAAAAAATAAAACTTTATTGTTTAAAACATACCTACCCCTGGCCAGTGTGGTTCAGTTGTTGGAATGTTGTCCTGTAAATTGAAATGTTGTGGGCTCAATTCCTGGTCAGGGCACATGCATAGGTTGCAGGGTCCATCCGGTTTGGGGCATGTACAGGAGGTAATTGATCGATGTCTCTCTCACATCAATGTTTCTCTCCCTCTCTCTTCTAAAATCAGTAACATGTCATCAGCTGAAGATAAAAAAAGAAAAAAAGATGCCATACCTTCATGACTTAGGAGTAGGCTAAGATTTCTTAAACAAGACACAAAGAAAAAAACTAGAAAGATAAATATGGACTTGTTAACAGTTCATAATTTTTAATAACCAAAAGATTAAGAAAATTAAAGTGAAGCCAGAATCAACAAGACAGTTGCAATGCATTTGATGAAAAATTTGTATCTAGAATATATAAAGGAACTCTACAAATTAGTAAGAAAGAGACTGATAATGCAATTTAACACAGAATGAGCAAGCATGAACCACACATTCAAAAAGAGGATAACTAGTGGCCAATAAGTGTAAGAAAATATGTTTTTCTTAAGGCCTCTCTTAGTCATCAGAAAAATGAGATAAAACCACAATGATAGACCATTGTACATTTACAAAATGGCTAAAATTTAAAAGGCTGATAATACCAAATGTTAATGAGGATGGCAAGCAACTGGAAATCTTACACACTACTGGTAAGAGGGTAAAAGAGATCCAACACTTTGGAACACTCTTTACTTGTATCAGGGTTGTGCCTTCAATACTCTTTCACAAAGCCATTTCCTTCCTAGCAATTTAGTCAACACAAATATGTCCACCTACGTATTCTCCAAAAGGCAAAGACAGCCTCCAGAAGCTTTATATGGAAAAGATCAAAAACTGAAAACAACTCAAATGTCCTTCAGCAGTAGAATGGATAATAAAATGTGGTATATTCATACAGTAGAATAATAGACAGCAGTTTAAAAGAACCAATTACTATTACCATTTTTCTAACAAAAAAGAACAATATGAATATCAGAATCATAATATTGAGTAAAAGAAGCCAAGCATGATAGAATGCCCAATACCACATGTTTCCATTTATATATAAAATTCAAATACCAACAGGCTAATCCACAGGGATGCAAGTCAGAACAGCAGTTCCCTTTGGTGAGGCTGGGAGTGACAATGTGTGGGAGGAGACATGAGGGAAACTTTCAGGTGCCCGTAGTGACCTGCAGCCTGATCTGAGAGGTGACTTATGCTCACTTTATAAAGATTCATAAATCTCTACACTTAAGATTTGTCAACTTCTCCATATTGTTTTATTCTTCAATAAAAATATTTGTCTTAAAAAACAAAGAAAAATAAATTGATGCTACTTACATTAATCATTGACCTAGGCTCCTCTAGTATTCCCTTTCAAAATTCAACTTTTTCTCCACTTTCTCTTAATGTTTAAAATGTACGTATTTTCTTTTCTTTCATTGGTATACAAGCTGAGGTCATTGGCAATAACAAAAATTTTGTGAGGTCCACACAAAGAAATAAGTAGCGTAAAATATAATGTAAAAGTTTAGATTTCTCCTATGACAATAGTGACTGTCATCACAACACTTTTTAAATAAATTTCTTCTAAAGGATGATATTACTGATTGTCTATTTTTGGTGAGTAAGAGAATGTAAATTCCATTCACGAAGGACTTAGAGGTTAATTAAACTTTACGTTTTAGAACTTTTTATTTAGCAAAAATGGAAACTGTCACTCCACTCTTCCCACTATGAAAAAGTCACAAAGACAAATTTTTTAAAAGTTTTAAAATAAAATACTTAAAGACTAAACTGGAGATTTAAGAATGCACATTTTGGGTGATAAACCACAAAGAAACACAGGGATCTGATATCTGTGGAGGTCAAGATCATGGTTACTGTCGGAGGGAGAATAAGGGCCATGACTAGGCTTAGGAACAAAGAGGGGCTTCCAGGAGTGCTGGCACGGCCCATTTTTTTGACCTGGATGATAGTTACAAGAATGTTCACCTTAAAACAATTTATTGAGGTATACATTTGTCTTGTGTTTTATTTTACAATGAAAAGGAAATTAAAAAAAACTTAAATTCTCACTTGAAAAAAGGTATCTCAATATATGATTTGGGGGGAAAAATACTAAAAACTTAGGCTGCTGACTAACTTTTCAAAATTGGTATTCCATAATAACATTCATTGAAACTGTTTACTTGTAAAGTTTCATGAAACTTACCTGTCCTTCTTGATCTATATTGATATCAAACTGTACATTTGGTAAAAAGCAATCATTTTCACAGAAGTAGAGCTGAATAGCAATTGAACAAGTCATTACAGGAATGCTGTGCCAAAATTGTTTTCTCACATTCAATTTGGAATAAAAATCCACTCAGTTGACAATTTACTGATAACGTTGTTAGTTGAACTGAACTGTTAGAGTTTTAATTAGTAGGAATGAAGAGTTAATGACATTCTTAATCAAATGGTTTGAACACAAGAGAAAGAAAACATGAAATTAAAGTGGCCAAGTTTTCAAAATTAAAAAAGCGGTAAGTTGTCTAAAACTAAATTGATCTGGAAGATCTCATCAAGCTATAGCAAATTCATCAGATGTTTTCAAGGTAAAAAGAATCATGAGGACCATTTATTCTAGAAACAGTCATATCATCTCTACCATGACAATGCTAACAATTCTAGGTCAAAGGGTATGCAGGAAAGAAGGTTTGGTTTAAGTTTTTAAACCAAAATAAAGAGCGATCAGTAACCTGATCATATATTGCAGTTTAAATTAGTATAAGGTTTTGGGAGCAATTTGAAAGTATGTGTTGAACTTGTTCTCTCAAATTTATGTTCACACATTTTAAACCGATATTTCCATTTCAAGTCATCTACCTAGAGAAATAATTAGAATTGGGAAAAACACTTTTAAAATATTTCTGCAAGTTATACCAACATATTCAGAACATGAAGCATAATTAGCAGCTTGTTTGTTGTGATATTGCCCATCATAGATTTTTCCTGTCATTCTTTTTTTGTTTTACAATGTGATTTATTTTTAAAGTTTACAATGTTACAATTAATATACATATATATTGTGGTATGATTACCTCAATCTAATGAATTAACACATCCATAACCTCAGCTACATTTTGCCTTTTGTGTGTGTAGGATGGGGATCTTAAGTATTCTTAAGATCTACTGTCCTAGAAAATTTCAAGTATACAATATAAATTATTAATTATGATCACCATGCAGTACATTAGGTCTCCAGAAGTTATTTATCTTATAACAGGAAGGGGGCGCCCTTTGACCAACATCTTGCCCTCCCCTCATCCCCTGTCTTACTGGCCACCATCATTTTACTCTCTGGTTTGTATGAGTTTGACTTTTTTGGATTCTGCATATAAGTCAGATAATATAGTGTTTGTCTTTCTCTGTCTGCCTTATTTCACTTAGCAAAATTATTCTTTTAAATGTTGACTTAATTGTTATGAATCTGTCATAAGATATTCTAGCAGTGATACTTTATAGCAGCTCCGTAAATACCATTTTAAAGAAACAAAAAAATATTAGATTGATGACTTGAATTAAAATGCCAGTGAATCTTGTATTTTGTGGAAAAATAACCACACTGTCACATTATTACAAAATGTTTATGCAACTAGCAAGCATCAGTGGTTAGTAAAATTCTTCTCAGGATCTTATACACATAGAAATCTTATTTACTTAGATATATTCTTTTTAAAATTCCCCATTTAGGACAAATGTTCCTGCAGTGTTTTAATCATGATGATGTAATTAGTTCCCAAGAACCATCTGATAACCTAAATGTATTTGGAGACTATAATATAGTTGCTGTATTGTGAATAAAATTACATTTGAGACAGAATTCTCTAAACATTTAGAGTCATGAACATTTCCTTCCTCAAACCCTTCTCCCTATGCCCTGGTCTCAGTAGGTTTTATCCGAGTTGCACTTAACAAATGCTCCATCTGTGTGTGCTCCATGAAGGGATGAATAAACACGTGTGGGTGTTTGTGAATCTGTAGGATTTTAGGGCTCGTCTTCTCAAACAAAGACTCGTTATTTCTCAGTTAAATTCCCTTACACCTGCTAAAGAAATACTGGTCTTACCCAGAAACTTTTATCTGGAAATCTTTTAGGTTTTTCTTTGTGGAGGAAAATCTTTAAGAAATTAATTTAATTTATAGTGGAATTTGCAACCAAAAAGTAAAAACATTATTATTGTGCATTAAGTTCTCACATAAATTCTTTTACATTTTCATAAGGTATTAGATATTATTAATGTTCCCCAAGATCCACTTCTCTTCTGCTTCTGGGTCTGAGAAATACTGAATTTTCCCACACCTTAAAATCAGTCGTAGCTTTGTGCTAACAAGCAGTTCTGACTGACGGAATGTGAGAGGAGATGAGGTCACCCAAGTAAATAATAATGCCCCACTCTCCAGGCCATTCTTCCCCTTCTGTGCAAAGGGACTTTATCTGATATGGAGGGACCACATGGAGAAGAGCCTTCCATCAACCCATGTTGTACATGTACAGTGAGCAAGAAGTTTTGTTTTAAGTCGTGAACATTTTAGCCTTTTTTGTTGCCACAGCATAAACTAGCTCATACATATATATGCTTCAGAATACCTCTGGTCTGTCTTTGCACACAAAGTCTGTCTTCAAGACCATGTATACATTCACTAACCATGAAAAAAAAATGGTTTATATGTTTTATCTCTTTGATTTAAGACTAGAACAATTCAGTAGATTTATATCATCGAATTATAGTTTCCCCTTTTTTCTCCATTAGAAGCCTACTAGTGGCAGATACTTAGTAGAAATTTAAAGGCCCTGGAGATACACTATCAGTGTATATGAAAAGGATTAAGTTCAGTTATAAAACAGTACTGAAAGTAAGATTTCTTTAAGCATGATAGAAGTTTCCTTTTCTTTTATATAAAAGAAGCTGAACTTGAAATTTAAGGCTCATATGACAGATCCACAGTGTCATCAGATATATAGGTTCCTATCTCTCTGTTCTACCTTCCTCAGGTCATGGTTTCATTTTCAAGGTCACCTCTTTGTTCTAAGATAGCTACTATAGCATCCATTGCGCTGGCATCCAGGCCTGCAGTGGGAGAATGAGGAAAATGACATGTCCTATTCAGCTTTCTTTAAGCAGCCTTCATGCTTCTTTAAGAAATTCCCCACAACACTTCCTGTTACATCTCATTAGCCAAACTTGGTCTCATAAATTTTATGAGGCTGGTGTGGCTCAGTGGATTGAGTCCCGGCCTGCAAACCAAAGGGTTGCCTGTTTGATTCCCAGTCAGGGTACATGCCTGGGGGTGCCCGAGAGGCAACCACACATTGGTGTTTCTCTCGCTCTTTCCCTCCCCTCCCTTCTGTCTAAATAAAAAATTATGAACTACAAATGTGGCTTCAAAATATAATATTTTAGCTAGAATTAAGAGGGGGATGAATATTAGATGGTAACCTCAATCTTGGCTATACCCCTTACTGAAGATTCTATCCTATATTGTTTATAATAATTTTCAATATAAATATTATTTTTTTAAAGATTTTATTTATTTATTTTTAGAGAGGGAAGGGAGGGAGAAAGAGAGAGAGAGAAACATCAATGTGTGGTTGCTGGGGGACATGGCCTGCAACCTAGGCATGTGTCCTGACTGGGAATCGAACCTGCGATGCCTGGTTCGCAGCCCGCGCTCAATCCACTGAGCTACACCAGCCAGGGCAATATAAATATTCTTTTAACCCCTTAAAATCTAACTTCTATCCCTACTCATCTTCAACAAATATATTGATATTACTCTGCTATGTATTATACCTTTTTCTCCTTTCTTGACAAATGCAATGATACTTTTTTTATTCCAAAACCTGTTGGTACCTATTACAACTTGAAACTCTTACAAATTGAAAGAGTTCTTTTCTTCCTGCTTCAATTATACCTTTTCTTGTTTTTTAATTTACTGTCTCATGTGGTATTCTCCCTAGCTCTATATTAGGTCTTTGATGTAATTTTACATATTATATATACAACTGAGTTTTTCATTATCATTGAAAAATAAGCTTATTCTTCATATTTGAAGATGACCCACCAGTAGTAGATATCTATTGCTGGGTGTTGGGAGGAATCATTAAAATTAAGAATAAACCAACATAACATATGAGAATATAATTCTGTTTGTTGTATTAACAACCTAAGTCAAAATAGAAAATGGGTGTAAGTACATATTGATTGGATTTAACTACACTCTTTAATGTGAGATTATAAATTATCACAAGAATTAGTTTTTTGTTGGAAATTTTTCACAAAGGCAGGTATCAAGTACCTAAATTATCAAGTACCTAAATTTCAAGCTCTGAAAGACCATGGACATTTTAACTTGAACTATATTATTTCTTCTTTGCTTTTTCAAAAAGCATATATATTCATTTCATATTTTAAGGCATGAGCTTATAGGAGTCTCATTCACAGCCATAAAATCATATTTATATATTTACATTCCTTTATATTACTATAATGATGGTATCTAAGTAGCTAAAGTTAGTATTGATAGATCTGCATGAAGCTGATTCTTTGAAATTATATCCACAATTCCCTTAAAAGTTACTTCCTGCAGGTGATTTAGTACTGACTTTTAAGTTGAACAGGGACTTCAAGTTAGCCTTATTCTTACCTTAGACAATAGATCAAATTAGGATAAATATATACATAAGACTTCTTGGAACAGTATTTTTCATGTATCTAACTTGTCCATACAACCTCAAGCAGGTGTCTCTTCTATATGGTTTTATAGCACCCCATTTTGATCTTCATCAAACTACTTATAATATTCTTATTATTAGTCTATTTATATGTCCCTTATTCTTTGGGTCTCTTTCATTGAAACATTAATACTTAATCTTTTTATTCTAGACTATTTAGAAACCCCAAATGCTATATTATATTTAGAAATAATAGTTGCCACATTTGACAAAAGTATTTGTCCTTTGAATAAGAAAAGAAAAAAATAAATATAAGACTTTGTGGTATAAATTTATTCTGTTTTTTTTCTTTCTAACCATTCATGTTATTTGTCTACATACCAATCAGGACTTGCAAATACCTCAAGTGAATTATTGCATCTATTCATTTATTATGCAACAGATATTTATTGATGCCCATCCATGTGCAAAGCATAGTGCTAGATACTCAATTACAAACGTAAAAAAGACAGGGAACAATGACTTGAATACACATTAACATCCAGTTCTTTCTATAAGTAGTGACTCTATAGTACATTAATTTTAAAGCATTTTTTACAATTTCACATCAGAGGTAATCATGAAATGCGTAAATAATCTCCACCAGTATCTTAATAAATTATTTTGTAAAAGCACTTTTCTGTGCCTTAAATTGTATGTAAAAATATCACTAATTCAGATACTCTTAATTTACTTCTAAATGAAAAATACATATATGGTCTCTAGTTATATGGTGAAATTTGTGGATAGAATATGCTTTATTTGGATGGCTCTAAAAGTTCTAAATAATATTTTAGGTGATTTTGGTTCACCTGTTCATATGCATTTTATTTTTTTATTTCATAATTAAGTATGATTCCCTATATCTCTTAAGATGAATTTTATACTTGTACAAATACAATTCATGTGTACAGAGTCAGTTCATGGTACCAGAAACAATCCCTACTGTTTGCTGTGGTGCATCTGTGATCTTAACTACCCACAACAAACACTGCTGACATGAACTGCCTTCCACAGGTTTTTATTCTTCTCACTTTATGTTTTGGTTTCAGTCCTTTTGTCCTTCTGTTTACCCATTTGTCTTTCATAAGTTTACCTTTCCTTCTGTGAGATAATGAACACAGGAAGTTAGGCAAGACCACTGGTCATCAGAAGAAAAGGGTCCTCTAACTCATAAAAAGAGACAAGAAAATGTGCATTTTGTGTATGAAGGGGCAACATAACAATTGCAGGTGCTGAGAAGGCTGTCAGTGGAAAAGAACCCTTGAATTCATCAGCTTCTCAGAGCAACTCTATTGGTTATAAGGTGGTGAAGACATCCATATTTTTGAGAGCATGATCCACATCTTATTTACATTTAAGGTTAACTTTAATCTCAAAATCACGTATCTATGTACATATTTTTTTCTTCCTGATTTCACTTAAACTTAAATGCATGGTTTGTCTAAATAATATATGTTGGTTACATGTAACACACAGATGCAATGCTTAGCAGAAATTCATCAACCTTCCCCACAAGATGTTTTTGTTATAAATATATGTATAAAAACAATTCAGAACACATTTTTGATAACACTGATAGCACCCACACCATTTCAAGAATTAAAACAATTTGTGATAATATTCATTATACCTGCTTCTTTAGACAGTTCAGCGAAAACATCCATTTTCATTGCGGTGAAGGCAGTATGTGAGTTCAGAGAAATGAGATGTCTTACTTTTCACATTATCTTTTCAACTAGAGGTAAACAGGGCAGGGATATTCGGCATGACAGATTTAGATCTGAGGAGTAAGAATTGGAATCTAACAGGATCAGCTATGGTCTGAAGCGAGGTTCAAAGGTGAAGATGTTTTCCATTCAGACAATATTGGTAATTACGAGTGCAACAATAACCAACAGCCAGGAAAAAAAAGAAAGAAAGAATGGCACCTGGCACATGGCACCTGGCACTTCAGTGGTAGAGAAAGTGTCATAGTTCCCAGGAAAACAGTGATAAATTTGGCCTCAGGGCAAAGCTTCTTCTCATTGCTGATTTTGACATGTCAGTGAAAATGTGGTGTCAGTGAGGGCAGGAGAGAGTCTCCCTGGCTGTCCTTTCGGATGTCTTTCCCAACTTTTAAGGTCTTTCAGACATTAAGTGATATTCTACACTCAACCCCAGATCTCCCACTCACCCAAAACACTTTCTACAAAATTGCTGGTTAAGGTCAACCGAGGATCCAGCACACATACCTAGGTATGTGCCTTGACCAAGGATCATAGCCGCAGCTTTTTGCTGTGCAGAGCAATGCTCCAGCTAAGCCACCCAGCATTTTAGCTTGCAAACATATGTTAATATTGATTGTGGGAAATTTATTTTTCCCCCTTATCTGTGATCTCTATACTATTTGGAATAAAAGTATCTTTATAACCAGGAAAATAATACTTCTAAAAAAATATAAAGTATGATTGACCTACAAAGCTAAAAAAAGACTTAGGTAATCTTTATTTATAGTTGGGGAAATATTGGCATGTGTTCATTTATATGAACCATGAACAGAAACTGGCATTTCTATAGTGTTTGAATAAGAAGCAAAAAAATACAACCTGAAAGAATTGAACATTAGCACTAGTGGGATTCAAAGGATTACACTTGATTTTACATAATAAATACTCTGTTGTAAAGTGACTTAGAATTTTGAAATGTCTCAAAGTTATCATTGTAAAATCAATTATTATTGTATTTTCTATAGATACAAAAAGTAATAAATGTAAAACTGCAATGTTGATTTTTAATTTATTTTTCCAGTTCATTGATTATTGCTCTTAAGTTCTCAGAAGAATTTTAAAACTACTAAAGAAATATAATCAATTGAAAGAATCTGTAACCTTTCTGACAAAGAATATAGGATAGTTCAGTACTTGAATGTAGTTGAAAGTTATTTATGAGAATAAAACAAATACAAGGTTCTCTAACTTTCCTGAAAAAAAAGGTTTTACACTAAACAGGTAAATGATAAATATGGATAAAAGGTTAGAGATAATTCACATATATACCAGTAAGTCTAGCAAAGGTGTGAAAAGGGAAGAAACTAAGGTTTTATCCTTAAATATTTCAATTATTTTATAATTTAATGGCTGTGTTGAAAATGGTCATGGATATTTTGAGTCCAGGAACACATACTTTTTCTTCAAGTATGTCTCTCAGTGAGTATATTTGAAGCCCTTTTAAAATGAATTTGCATTTTATTTTATTTTATAAAAGATTTTATTTATTTATTTTTAGAGAGAATGTAAGGGAAGGAGAAAAAGAGGGAGAGAAACATCAATGTGTGGTTGCCTCTTACCTGGCCTCCACTGGGGGCCTGGCACACAACCCAGGCATGTTCCCTGACTGGGAATCGAACTGGCCACCTTTTGGGTTGTAGCCCACGCTCAGTCCATTGAGCTACACCAACCAGGGCTGAATCTGTATTTTAAAACCAGCAATGTACAATATTGTTTAATGCAATTATTTTATCTTGAAGTAATATTAATACCTTCACAATATTTTTTCTTTGTAATTCATTTAGAGTCTTAAAATTTCATGACCAGAAGGACTGTGCTAAATGGAAATCTTTTACTTTTAAATTGTCTTTAAATTAAATGTTAAAGTACTGGGGAGAAAAACATGTTTTCGGTAAATAGCTACTAAAAGAGTTTCTTTAAATTATCAAATGAAAATAAATTCATCCTCTCAGAGTACTATGTTTTAATTGTTAAGTCTAAGAAAAAAATATTGATACTTTTCTTTTGTTCAATGAACATTAGAAGAATTTTTTTCACATATGGTTTCAAATCAAATCATAACACTTAGAAAGAGAAGTACTTTTGTTTGCTATAAGTACACATGTCAAAGGTACAGAAAATATTAGAGAAGCTCTATAGTATAGTATTTAGAAGCTTAAATTTTGGATGTCCAAGGGCCAACAATAACCACTTCCTAATTACAGGCCCTTGAAAAAATTATTAAAAATTTCTAAGACTTATTTACACTATTTGTGAAATGGGATAATAACAACTACTACCCAGGATTTTTGGTGGAGATTATTGGAGATAATGTATGTGAAAACTAAAATGCTTGCCAGAAAGCAATTGGGTGAAAAATATTAGTGACCTTTATACTTATTGTCACAATTATTATTATGTTTATTATTAATAACAATAGTTTCATAAATGCTTAGGTCTCTGTTCTTTAATACGGCCAACTAGAATACTGTTGATGTGTTACTTCAAATTTGGCTTAATATTGCAAAAGTCAAATTTGAAATTGTCAATCTCAAATCTTCTGCTATGCTTTAAAATGTATTAAACTCCTCATATGTATAGTTTTGTTAAATAATGAAATAAAAAAGATTTTATTTACTAACACTAATCTTCTTGGATCCTTACTTCAATAAAATTACATTCAGAAAAATATTACAAAACATTAAAAGCTTATTCTAACAACCGACAGCAGTTATTTTCAATCTTTTCCATCTCACGGCACACAGAAAGTAATTACTAAAATTCTGCAGCACACCAAAAAATATATTTTTGCCAATCTGCCAAAAAATAGGTAAAATTTTGATTCATTCACATAGGATGGCTATTGTGTTAGCTGTTGTCATTTTTTTTTTGTTTGACAGTCTAAAGGAAAAGATGTCAGTAACTAAATAATCAGATATCACTTGTTTTAAAATATTTTGCAGCACATCTGTTGAAAATCACTAATCTACAGGAATAAAGAAAAGTAAATATAATTGACCTTCTATTTGAAAGGTTCTGAATTTCAGGTTGACTACTTTCACTGCTTCATTTATTTTGATTAGCCTGCTTCCAACGTTCAGAGCACCCTTGTTAATTATTGTAACACTTTCTGTGAACTGAGGGAATTTGAAAGACTAAAAGGCAACTACCTTATTTTCAAAGAAAGAGCTCACTGTAAAAAGGCTCTAAGATGGTGTACTTTGTCTGAAAAGTCTTATCTTTGTTTTGTCAAATTACTTCATTAAATGCATTTACACATAAATTGAAAGTCCCAAGTGACAAAAGGATTTAAGAAAAGTCACCTTTCAGTTCTTCTATCAGCTGGTATTCTTTTTTATATAATACTCTTTTAATATGACCATTTCAGAACTATTCTGTGAAGTTTGTAATTTTTAGTATTGTTTCCTTTTCAAAAACAGTTATGGAATCTTGCTTCAGAGGTCCTTAATGAGCCACAGTAACACTCTCAATGTTGTTAAACATAAAACCTTACTCTGAGCGTATTTACTAAAGTCTATAAAAAATAACTGTATTTACTTTTAGATTAGTTACATAAACCATTCTGTTTAAAACCAAAATTTGTATCTTTAAATTTAACCAGTGTTTACTTGAGCACTGGTTTGGGAAATAACAGTTTTTAAAGACAATTCTCAAACCAGACCCTTAACTTGCTAAAGTGTGTATGCAAATTTGTTCTTCACAAACATACCCAACAATAGGAGTTAATTGCCTTGTCAAGTAGACCAAAGAGCTTTCATGGGGTATTTTTTAAAGCTGTCTTACAAAAAATCCATTCTAAATGCTTAGAAAATGATTAATTACTTAAGTGCCTCTACTACTGACAGATAAATCAGTTGCTAAGAATAGCAGCAGCTTGAATGTCTGAATCTGCATCTCAAGAAGAGAAGGTTATTTTAGGATGTGAATTCATGCCTCTTTCACCCCACTCCTTGGGGAAGAACAAGTCCTTCAGAAAGATAGGCTACTGTAAAGGACTGCCAAATACCTTTAAGTCTGATACTTGTTTTGAAGGAAAGAAGTGAAATTGGGAAAAGTAAACAGTTTAATGGCAGGTTATAAAGTTCAAATAAAAGTCACTATCATTTTCTGTTTGTCTTGTGGAGCTAGGAGGGCAGGCTGACATTCTTCTAATTTCCTTCTGCCACTTCCAGACCTTTACTGTCTACATGACTCCACAAGAGGATTGAACATTCATGTACAAGGATTTTTGTGGACATGTGTTTTTACTTCTTTTTTTAAAAGATTTGTATTTATTTATTTTTAGGCAGAAGGGAGGGAGAAAGAGAGGGAGAGAAACATCAATGTGTGGTTGCCTCTCACACACCCCCTACTTGGGACCTTGCCTGTAACCCAGGCAAGTGCCCTGACTGGGAATCGAACCAGCGACCCTTTGGTTCACAGGCCCAGGGCTCAATCCACGGAACCACACTAGCCAGGGCTGTTTTTACTTCTTATGACATAGCAATGGAATGGCTGGGTCATATGTATATGTTTAACTTGTTCAAAGATGCAAATAGTTTTCCAGAGTAGTTTATCATTGTATACTTCCATTAGTAGTGCATAAGAATTCTATTTGTTCCATATTTTCATCAACAGTATTTTCCATCTTTTTAATATTAACCATTCTAATGATAATTTCATTATCATTTTAAATACCCTTCCTTGTTGATTATGATGTTAACCGCGTTTCATGGGATTCAGGCTATTTAAATACCTTATTTTGTGAAGTGTCTGTTTTACTCTTGAGATTAACTTTTAAAAATTAGTTGTTTGTCTTATTAAGTTGTAAAAGATCTTTGTATATTCTGGGTACATATATTTTGCTATTTATATGTTGACTATTGTCTCTCATTTTGTCACTATATTTTTTGACAGTGTTTTCAGAAATCAAAGATTAAAACACTGATAAAGTTCAATTTAATGATTTTATTCAGCTATGATTTATACTAATTTATTCTGTCAAGGAAAGTTTTGCTTAAAAGACAACATTCTCTCCTATATTTTATTTCAGAAGTTTTAATGTTTGAGCTTTTATGTCTATAATCCATTTCAAGTTATTTTTTGTGTATTGTGAAGGATTGATACTCTTTTTTTTTCATATGGATGACCAGGCATTCCAGTATAATATATTGAAAAGAATTTCCTTTCCCCAGTGAATTGCCCTGATACTTCTTCAAAAATTAATTGGCCATATATATATAATTTATATATCTATATTCCTATAATTCCTATTTTTCATTAATATTACACTGTCTTTATTACAATAACTTTAGAGTAAGTCTTCAAATCATAAACTTTACATCCTTACTGTTATTTTTAAAAATAGGTTTACATTTCCTCATAAATTTTAGACTCAGTTTGCCAGTTTCTAAAACTGATCCTACTTGAATTTTGACTTGGACTGTTTTGAATCTGCATATAAATTTGGAGATAATTAATATTTTCATTTTACCAAGTCTTCAAATCCATACCTCTCCATTTATTTAGGTCTTCTTTAAATTTTTCTCAACTATATTCTACAATTTTCAAAGAAGATGGTTTGTATGTGTTTTTTAAAATTAATTCCAAAATACTTTGTTTCTAGAGTTCTTGAAAATTACTTTTTAAATTTGTATTGACCAGCATATAAAATTATAATTGATTTTATTTACTTTATACCCTTAAAGTTGGCAAAATTCATTTTATTATTTATTAAATAAAATTCATTTATTATTTTATGCTAATAGTTGATTTTTAGATTCTTACAGATTTTCTAAAGAAATAGATGTGTCTTCTATAAGTAGAGAAAGATTTACCTCTTCCTTCAGATCATTATGAATTTTTTCTTGCCTTCATTGCCATGTCTTTGCCACACAATGCTGAATAGAAGTGGTGAGGGCAAGGCTCCTGGCCTGTGCCCAGTTTTAGAACTAGCATTCAGACTTGAACAATGGAATACGATGTTAGCTGTAGATTTCTTAGAGATACCTTTTATCCGATAAAGAAAAGTTCCCTTCTATTCCTACTTTTCTGAGTTTTTACTATGAACAGGTATTAAATTCTGTCACAATATTTCCTGCTCCGATTGATAAAGTGGTTTTTCTCCTTTAATCTGTTAATATGTTGACTTATATTGATGGATCTTTTTAACATTAATGTAAGTTTGCATTCGTGAGATATAAATCTCACTTGGTCATGAATGTGTTATTCCTTTTAAATTTTGCGTAATTCAGTTGATAGTATTTTAACAAAGATTTTAACATCTAGGTTAATGGGGATATTAGGGTTTTGGTTTGGGTTTTTAATGTCCTTTTCTGGTTTTGGTATCAGAATAATGTTAACTTTATCAAGTTTGTTGGAAATGTTTCTGCCTCTTCTATTTATTGAAAATACATTTTTAAATTTATACTATTTATTTGTAAAATATTCAGTAGACTTCATTGGTAAAACCATGTAGAATTAGAATTTTCCTTGAATTTAATGACTAATGCAATTTCTTTCATTGATATAAAGCTCTTAGGGTTCTTCTTTTCCCTTGAGTGAGTTTTAGTAATTTCTGTCTTCCAAGGAATTTATTTTATTTAACTTGTCTAAATTTGTTGATATTGTTATTACTAATATTCTGTTACCCTTTTAATATCTTTATGATTTCTTTAGAAAACTTTTCCTTCATTTCTCTTATTGCTGATTTGATTTTAATTTTTTGTTTTCCTAGATCACTTTTATTGATCTTTTCAAAACACCATTTTTTTACTTTGTTAATTTTCTCTATATTTTTCTATTTTTTTATGTCACCAATTTCTGCTCTTATCTTTACTATGTCTTTCCTTTCACTTGGATTTAGTTTGCTCCTTTTCTTTTTTTAATATTTTTTAAGATTTTATTTATTTATTTTTAGAGAGGGAAGGGAGGGAGAAAGAGAGAGAGAGATACATCAATGTGCGGTTGCTGGAAGCCGTGGCTGCAACCCAGGCATGTGCCCTGACTGGGAATCGAACATGAGATGCTTTGGTTTGCAGCCCGCGCTCAATCCACTGAGCTACGCCAGAGAGGGCGCTCTTCTTCTTTTCTAGTTTATGGGATGAGACTAAAGGAATGGCTGCTGACAACTTTTTATCACTTTATTGCTATTTATGTCTTCTTTTATATCTAATGTAATCAGTAAGCTCTCAATTTTCTTCTAGGAACTGTTTAGTTGTCTCCAGACATTTTGACATATAGCCTTTTTATTATCTTTCAGTTCAAAATATTTTAGTTTTTCTTGCAATTCTTTCTTTGACCTATAAATAATTAGAAGTATGTTGTTCAATTCTCAAATACTTAGAGTTTTACTCGACAGCTTTTGCATTATTTCAATTGTTGGATGTTCTGTAAATATAAATTAGACAACAGTATAAAATTGTGTTGTTTAGATGCTCTAGGTTCTTACTCTTTTTTTTCTCTTTCTTTTTCTGGCAGGGGGTATAAATCTTTTCGTTTCATCATTTTCTGGAAAATGATTTTTTTTTGTTTTAAACTTCTACTACATTGTTTCTCTCTTTAATTCTTTAATTATGTGTGCTCAAGGGCATAAACAGAGTTCAATAGTTTGTGGCCCATTGAAAGCATTATATAAATATTAGCTACTTCTAAATTGTTAATTTACTCGCTCAGCTAATGCAGTTTCTATGCCAGTCCTACAACAATATTAAAATCATTCCTTAAAAGACTGCTAAGAAATTGCTAATAGTCAAATTCAGAATTCCTTTACCTACAACATAGTCTGATATATTTCTGCTGCATTTGCCACTGCTAGTCATCATTTCTTTCTTAAAGGCTCTCACCTTGGTTTCTGTGATAATGTATCCTCTCTATTTTGTCATCTCTCTCCCCAATCCACTTCTGTTCTATCTTCTTCCTATTTAAGGGTGTTCCCTCACAGAATCCTGTATTAAAAACACTTCTAATTGTATACTTCCACCCGTGGTTACTTTATCTACTACCACATTCTCAACCACCACCTTCAGCCCTGAACTTTCTCCTGAATGTTTTAATTACATCAAAAAAGTGATAGATTTCTTCAGTTCACATTCTGAGACTTTCGGAT
Organism: Tonatia bakeri; assembly: GCA_004024845.1. NCBI lineage: Eukaryota > Metazoa > Chordata > Mammalia > Chiroptera > Phyllostomidae > Tonatia > Tonatia bakeri. The sequence continues at coordinate 100,079 of PVIA01001418.1, forward strand.
AGTGTAAATAGGAGAGAGACAAACATAAGATGTAAAATGTACATTTGTATATTTTTTAGTGTTGAGTTTTATAAGTTCTTCATAAATTTTGGATATTAACCCCTTACCAGATATGTCGGCAAACATGTTCTCCCATTCTGTGAGTTGTCTTTTTATTTTGTTGATGTTTTCCTTTGCTGTGTATAAACTTTGTAATTTGATATAGTCTCATTTGTCTGTTTTCTTTTGATTTCCTTGCTTGGAGAGATATATCCAATAAAATATTGCTATGAGCAGTGTCTGAGATTTTGCTGCCTATGTTTTCTTCTACTATTTTTATGGTTTGAGTCTAACATTTAAGTCTTTAATACATTTTGAGTTTATTATTCTGTGTGGTGTAAGAATGTGATCAAATTTTATGTTTCTGTCCCATTTTCCCAACACCATTTATTGAATAAACTATCTTTAGCTTATTGTGTGTGCTTTCTTCCTCTGTTGAATATTAATTAACTATAAAAGTGTGGGTTTATTTCTGGGCTCTTTATTCTGTTCCATTGACCAATGTGTCTGTTTTTATATCAGTACCATGCTGTTTTGATTACTATTGTCTTATAGTATACTTTGCTTTGTGAAGTGTGATTCCTCCAATTTTGTTCTTCTTTCTCAGGATCACTGTTGCCATGTGGAGCCTTCTGTGGTTCCATATAAATTTTTGAAACATTTGTTCTAGTTCTGTGAAATATGCCATTGGTATTTTAATAGGAATGATATTGAATCTATAGATTGCTTCAGGTAGTATGGACATTTTAATGATGTTAATTCTTCCTATCTATGAACACTGTATGTGCTTCCACTTATTCTTCAATTTCTTTCTTCAGAGTTGTTTAATTTTCTGAATATAGGTCTTCTACATCCTTGATTAGGTTTATTCCTAGATATTTTATTCTTTTGAAGCAATTGTGAATGGGATTTTTTTTTCTTAATTTCTCTTTCTGTTAGTTCATTATTGGAATATAGAAATGCACGTGATTTCTGGATATTAATTTTGCATCCTGCTGCTTTGCTGAATTCATTTATTAGTTCTAGTAGTTTCTTGGAATCTTTGGGTTTCTCTATGTACATACAGTATCATCATCTGTAAATAAAACTGCTTTACTTCTTCCTCTCCAATTTGGATGCCTTTTATTTCTTCTTATCTATTTTCTGGGCTAGGTCTTCCAATACTATGTGGAATGAGAGGCATAAAAGTAAACAAGCCTGCTTTGTTCCTGATCTTAAGGGGAACATTTGTAGTTTTTGCCTAATTGGAAAATGGGCAAAGGACCTGAATAGACACCTTTCCAAAGAGGACATACAGATGACCAATAGAAATATCAAAAGATGCTCAACATCACTAAACATCAGAAAATGTAAATTAAAACCACAATGAGATACCAACTCACACTTGTTAGAATGGCTATCATCAATAAATAAATAAACAACAAGTGCTGACAAGGATGTGGAGAAAGGGGAACCTTTTTGCACTGTTGGTGGGAATGCAGACTGGTGTAGCCACTGTGGAAAGCAATATGGAGATACCTCAAAAAATTAGGAATGGATCCGCCTTTAGACCCAGCCGTCCCACTTCTGAGAATATATCTAAAGGAACCCAAAACACTAAAATAAGCACCCCATGTTCATTTTATTGTTATTTACAATCGCCAAGATATGCAAGCAACTCAAGTGTCCATCCGTGGGTGAGTAGATAAAACAACTGTGGGACATTTACACAATCAAATGTGACTCAGCTATAAAAAAGAAAAAAAGAAAATTTTACCCTTTTAAATAGTATGGATAGACCTGGAAAACATCATGCTAAGTGAAACAAGCCAGTCAGAGGAAGATATATACCAAATGATTTCTCTCATATGTGGAATCTAATGAACAAACCAAGCTTGCCCCTGCTTGGAAGAGAGCTCATACCTAGCCAACTCCAATCAAGGGAGTTAGCCCAAAAGATGTAGGGGAGATTTCATAGTAAATTCTGAGATGAAATGTTAAACTGAAGACTTAAAGTTTCATCAAGAATGTGGCTACTTGTTGTGCTGTTGAATTTTTTTTTTAAATATAGCTTTAATGTATTGTGCATAAACATAGTATCTGGTATCTTACCCAGAAAGACTACTTCACTATATGGAAGAAAAATTATATAACTAAATTCACTGTTTTTCTCATTTTGTAACCTAAAAATGGAAATAAAAGAAATTATATAAAGAGAGGAGGTAGGATCTAAAAAGGAATGCAATGTTTGGACAAATTTTTCCAATACGGTAAAATGTTTTAGAGTTTCCAGGTAAAATACAGGACACCAAGTTAAATTTGAACTTCAGATAAACAACTAATATTTTTGTCAGCATAAGCATTCTAGACATACTAAAAAAATTATTCATTGTTTATCTGAAATTCAAATTTAACTGGGCATTCTGTTATTCAGTTGCTAAATCTGGCAATCTAAAGGCACTAAATATCTAAATTGCATCAAAATGACATAGAATACAAGTAATGAAAATAGGTAAATTTTTAGTTCTTAAATACTGACATGCCACAAAAGAAAGAAAAAGAGAAAAGCAACTTCAATTTCTTGCAAACAGATGATAAAAATTAGGTTCTGTCTAAGAATTCAAAGTTGCTAGGTTGACAACTACTGAGAGCAGCAATATTTAAGGGGAAAATATGGAAAACCAATAGGCAAATCTTAATTAAATTTTGCAAAAGTGGTTTAGGTAATGAAAATTCATAGTGTGAAAAATAGCTACAAAGACTATTTTCAACTGCAATTTTTAAAAAAGTCATGCACTCACAAACATTTCTTATTTCAATAAGTGTATTATTTATTCAGCATAAAATTAAAAATAAGCCAAGAGAGAAATTCATATTCAAAAAGAAAAAATGAAGTTTGTTATAGTTAAGTCAAAATATGAGAATTGTACTATCAAAGTTATTTCTAAAAATAAAAAAGGAAACTAAATGTATATCTGTGTCAGGGATTAATTCATTACAAACATTATAGATTTCTTATACTTAAATTGGCAAGAGAGGAAATCATCGGGCATTCTTTTAAAAACTAAATTATGTTAATTTCATTGATTGGCATTTAATTTAAGTATTTATATTCCTCAATTTATATTAACAGAATTTCAATAGTATCTAACTAATGGGGGAAAACATAAACAGAGAATACAAATGAAAATTCACTTTGTCCTTATTTGATAAGATTATTTAAAAGTAATCAAAATAATTGGTTTCAAATAACTCTTAAGCAAATGCATACAACCAATACCCTCAACCTTTCCCCAGATATTCTTTCTTTGGTCCTATCATTTAACCTAATGATTCTTTTGTACAATAAGTTTTACCTTAATAACTCCAAAAATTATGTTTTGTTTTTTGAATTTTTCATTAATTCCTAGTATATCAAATAATTGTTTGTGATTTCATCATTTTCATTAGTTTAATCAAGGTTTATTAAAACATTGATTTTATACTCTAATTATGTTTTACTAAATTTTTTAAATATATAGAAAATTAGTAGTCTCAGGGAAAGTGATGTTTAACCTTTCTAACCAAATAAATGTACCAAAAAAATTATTGATCCTTTTTATTTTTTGAAATATCTTTATGTTATTGATTTGTTTTTGATAGTTGATTATTTAACAAAAAGCCAATTTTACCCTTAGAATATTTTTATTGGCTTCAAACACTGAGAACATGTGTATAAAATTGATATATGGTGGCTTCTCTATAAAGATCATTTTGGGACAATAATCATAAGTATTTACTTTTTCTGAAAAAGTATTCAGTTATGCCACAAATAGCTCTAAGAAAGCTTTTTAATATATATCAGAATATTAGGCAGGAAGGAGTTGCTCAGTTGCCTAGTTGCCTAAACATGAAGAATTTAAGAACCTCAGAGTTGCCCTCACTAAATCTTATTTATCATTAAAGCGATGCCCAAAGAGAAGAAATCAATGAGCTACTTGCTGCGTGTTGTGTACTCACCTCACGGTGGCGCTAAACCATGGCCTTTCTACTGGTAGGTTGCAAGCCCCAGTCTGGGCTTTTTAATATTCCCATCAACCTCAAAGTGTTACCTGCAACATTGGATCCTGTTTAGGAAACCCATGATTTTCTAGTTCAAAACTAAGAATTTTATGACTTCTCAATGTCCATGGAGTTGAAAGGATTCAGGCAAAGCATCTATATTTGCATCCCCAGGCCAGAGATCTTAACTTTCTCTAAATTAATGTTTTATCTTATCCAAACCCATACATTGCTTTGTCGTTACCACTAAGTTGTAAATCCTTCAAAAGCAAGGTCTGTATTCAGTTTCTATAGCCCCAGAGCACCGGACTTCCTTCTTGGTAGGAACTCATTAAACATTTAGTGACTAATACTGAGGAATCAAATGCCTCTTTCCCTTTTAGCACCAGGACCTTTCTCCCATCCAGGCCAGTTTTCTGGGTTTTCCTTTTTCTCCTTGCAGCAGGATCCAGAAACTCAAACCAATTTCTTTTTCCACAACACCCACACAAATCCCTTGAGGTTTTTATCCCCTAAAATGAATTGCGCAGTTGAAGACAATTATCAGTTCTCTACTTATTTACTCGCACCCTCTTGCAAGGATCTTCTAAAAGCAAATATTAAAATTCTATAAAATTGTCCAAAATATTAGAGTATAAAAATGCAACATAGCCCTTACCCTTATTCTGAATCTTCTCATCTTCAGTTAAGTACACATTAGGTCAAATTAAGCCACTTCTAAGGCTCTGATATCATTTAGTTACCCTGTCCATACATATATCAATAAAAAATATCAACATGGAATAATCAAGTGGGGGACTAAATGAAAGAAGCTGAAGGGATTAGTCAAAGAACATACACACACAACCCATAGACACAGACAGCAGTGTGGTGATAGCCAGAGGGAAGGGCCGTAGAGGTGGGCCAAGGGGGGTGGGGAGTGGGGACATCTGTACTAGCATCAAAAATAAAAATAAAGAAAAAACATGGAATAATCAGTAATTTGGGGTAATCACCCTTCTCTGAAATTCCTTTTGCCATCTACTCCTCACCACTTGCCATAGCTTGACTCCATTCTGCTGACAATATTTAAGGACACCTTACTCTAAAACCAATTTAAACATTCTCCTCAGAATATCCATAGGACAGGGAGTTACTGAGTCAGTTATCTGTGGGATGAAGCAGGCAATTGACTGGAACGTTTATGTAACACTGTCACCAGGACTTCATGTGGGCTGAACTGAAAGCAGGGAAAGTTAGTAAAGAAAAGGGCAAAGATAAATGAATATGAAAGAGGCCACTAAAATCTGGAAAGAAAGTAACATGATCCCCCTCTGCAGTTCCCTTTCCCTTTTTAGTCCCCAGACTGGACCAGCTATACTTTATTTCTTCACCTTGTCTAATATTGTCCCTAGTTCTAATGACTCCCTTTTCTTAAGCTGACTTGGTTGGTTTTCTGTTTTCTATATCATCATGCTCTTCATAAACCTTGATTAATTCAATTAACAACATGAGTTTGCAGAAACTTTGAATTATTGACATACATTTCTAAGTAAATAATGTGCTACATCATGTGGTCTTTAAAAAGATGTTAGGGGAAGGGGAGAGAGAGAAGCACTGATTTGTCGTTCCACTTATTTATGCATTCATTGGTTGATTCTTTCATGTGCCCTGACCAGGGATTGAGCCTGAACCTTGGAATATTGGGACAACAATGTAACCAACTGAGCTACACAACCAACTCCTGCTAAAAGCTTTTTGATAGACATTTTCTATCTTTTTTTGCACTATTCACTTACTTTTTTATGTATGTGACAAAAGTAAACTTCACTCCAAAAGAAATAGCTAATGTCACGTTATAAAATAGGAGAATGAAAACTGAAAAGTTGATACGATCCTCCAATCAATAAATGTGATACACCATAAAAACAAAATGAAGACTAAAAATCACATGACATCAATAGATGCAGAAAAGCCTTGGCTGGTGTAGCTCAGTGGATTGAGTGCTGGACTGTGAAGCAGAGTGCCGGATTGGTCACCGGATCAATTCCCAGTCATAGCATATGCCTGGGTTGCAGGGCCAGGTCCCCAGCTGGGGGTGCGTGAGAGGCAACCACACATTGATGTTTCTCTCCCTTTCTTTCTCCCTCCTTTCTCCTCTCTAAAATAAACAAACAAACAAATAAATAAAATCTTTTAAAAAATAGATGCAGGAAAAGCATTTGAAAAAACTCTCATCAAAGTGGTAATAGAGGGAACATACCTCAACAAATCTACAGCCAACTTCATACTCAACAGTTAAAAACTAAAAGTGTTTCCCTTAAGATGGGGAAAAAGACAGGGATGTTCACTTTCACTGTTCTTATTCAACATAGTACTGGAACTCCTAACCACAACAATCAGTAAAATCTCAAGCACTTCTTATAGCAATGTTTTTTCTTATATATCACTTTGGGCAAAGGAAACAAAAAATAAATAAACAAGTGGGACTTCATCAAACTAATAAGTATTTGCACAGCAAAGAAAACCATCAATAAAATGAAAAAATAACCCACTGAATGGGAGAACATATTCACCAATGATACATCTACAAGGGATTAACATCAAAAATGTATAAAGAACTTATAAACCTCAACACCCAAAAAGCAAACAGTCCCAATAAAAAATGGGAAAAGGAACTGAACAGACAGTTCTTCAAAAAAGACATACGGATGGCCAGTAGACATGAAAAGATGCTCAATGTCACTAATCATCAGAGAAATGCAAAATTAAAACAATGAGATATCACTTCACACCTGTCAGATGGCTATCATCAATCAAATCAACAAATAACAACTATCGGATAGGATGTGGAGAAAAGGTAACCCTTGTGCACTGTTGGTGGGAATGCAGATTGATTGATGCAACCACTGTGGAAAGCAGTATGGAGTTACCTCAAAAAATTAAAAACTGATCTGCCTCATGACTCAGTGGTTCCACTTCAGGGAATTTATCTGAAGAAACCTGAAATGCTAATTCAAAAAAATACATGCATCTCTATGTTCATTACAAGATTATTTACAATAGGCAAGATTTGGGAGCAGCCCAAGTGTCCATCAGTAGATGAGTGGATTAAACAATTATTGTACATTTACACAATGGAATACTAGTTGGCCATAAAAAGGGAAAATTTTACCCTTTGTGACAGCATGGATGGACCTGGAGAACATTATGCTAAGTGAAATGAGCCAGTCAGAGAAAGACAAATACCATATGATTTCACTCATATGTGGAATCCAGTGAACAAATGAAATAACAAGCAAAACAAAGACAGAGTCATAGATAGAGAGCAGGCTAATAGCTCTGGGTGGGGCAGGAGGGAGGAGTGAAGGGATCAAGGGAAAAAAAGCTGTAGAGCAGCAGGCAGCAATTGCTCCTGCCGCTGCTGGAACCTGCATCTGCTCAGCAGCCACCCGGAGAAACCAACTGCCATGTAGAAAGTACTCCAGACCCTACTATCCACCTCAGTGGCACCAATGATCAACATCTTTTCAGAGCTTGAAGTCTCAAGAAGTAGAGACGATTTCTTTTTTTCTCACATTTTTGTATTGTTGTTCAAGTACAGTTGTCTCCATTTTCCTCCCACCACTCCCCCCCAACCCCAGCCATCCCCACTTCCCACACTTAATTCTACCCCCCTTTGGTTTTGTCCATGTGAGACAATTTCTTAATGGTAACAAAATTGTTCATCATGCTGAAGCCTCCCTCAACTTCTGATGAACTAACAAAAATTATATTCAAAATTCTTCCTGTGAAGTTTTTCATACTCAATATCTCTATTATCAATTCTCAATAAAACAAGAGGATAATTTTTCAGTAGTTCTTATTATTTAATATACTGCATATTATAGTTTTGAATACTTTATTTGCCAATTCATATAGAAGCATTTTAATTTTTAATTTTGAATATCCAACAAATATGTTAATATCCTTACTATTACAAGAAAAGGTTTCAATGCTTAGAGTTCTTTTTAAATGGCTACTATAATGCACTTATCTCTTTCTTTATAGTGCAGTGATTCATATAACCCAACAGTGAGCTCTTTGAGAAAATGTCTTTTGACATATCCATTTCATACCCAGAATGCCAACTACAATGCCGAAACTAAATAAATGCTTCCTGAATAGGTGTTTGTCTCTTTGCCCCATCTACTGATAAACTATATAATCCTCGATGGCTTGGGCTGCATCTTTTATGTATATGTATTAGATACAGAATCTAACACACACTGCATTGCTTAATCAATATTGACTGATTGATTCACAAAACTTAGGCAACAAATCAAAAGCTGAACCATTGTGTTCTCTGATATTTTGTCATTCTGTTGCTATGACACTTCAGACGGGCTCTGTGCTAAGCACCACTTATATAATATATAAATCTTTATCATTTAACCAAGAAATTTCTGAAATATCACCACACTCTATAATTTTTATTTATACTATTTTTTAAAACATATGACTTCACTAGCTTAATTTCCAAATACATTTATTAAAATATTTTTCATCTAGAGACAATAAAAAGCCACTACTATAGTAGGAATCAGAGTAAAAAAATAAAAGGATAGAAGTTATTGAAGTTACCGAATGAAAATTTCTTCTTTACATTATAAAATGTTGAACCAAAAATTTTGGCAAAGAGAAAAACTACAGCAATTTCAATATTCTCAGAATGAAAACAATATGTTAAGTCAAAGTATATGAAGAGGGGTTATCCTTTCTGCTCATTCAGATATAAACAGATTTTTCATAATTTTTTTGGGGGGGGACTGAATCTCAAAATGTTATTATCTTAACCAACCTCTGTGCTTTAATTTATATCTTGGCATTTTAGGACAATGCACTATGTAAAACAGACAAACAAAATATGTTCTACAGGATTAAGTAAACATAACTGTAGAAAATAAAAATTAAAAATATCCATCTTATTTAAAATCATAATACCTTATCTTTATGTGAAACTGGTATATATTTAGGCCTAAATATGTCTCAGTCAAAGTACAGCTTGCTTCATCCAAATTTAAATGTTAAGATTTTCTTCATATTTTAGTTAATAGCCTTGACTAATCAGCTGACTGGAAGACCAGATGGCACTTAAGCAGAGGTCCAAATCACAGCTTTATAACATTTGCCTTCTGTTCAGGGCTGAATATTCTATAATGTCATAAGTTGGAGATGACAAATCAACTACCCAATTTGATCTGAGAACTTTTAAGCACTCACACCATGTTGCTAGATTTCTGCTTTGTATATGAGCTCTACCAACCCAAGGGTGCTCAGTGAATGTCAATATTAATCATTTGTTTTATTTCTGATACTTAGTTAATTACTTGGTACTTGCTAAACTTATCAGATGTGAATATATATACTCTATTAAGCTTAAGTCAAGGGGGTCAAAAAAGAGAAAGTGGATTAAAGATGAAAGAAGAGGAAGAGCAATGCTTCCAATTTAACGTATTTTTAAAGAAAGTAGAATAAAGTAGAGGAGCATACATCATGTTCAAGTGAAATACCTTTTATTCCATTAGTTAAATTTGCATAAACTATAAGTAACAGTCTAATGCCTTTCAAGCTCTGGTTTAAAAAAAAAAAAACAAGAGAAAAAAATGTAGGCTGTTGTGCTTGAAATTGCTTAAACTTTGACAGCTTAGCTTAGTTAACTAGTTATTATGCATCAAAAAATTAAAGTTATTAAATCAAGTATCACTAAAATTAGATTTCTTTTAACCTCACAATGATTTTCATTGAATTTTAACACATCCTAAGCATCTGATACTTTTTCCAAATAATTCACCATGATGTTTTTATTCGTGTTTAGGTAAACTTGGCTATTGTCCCCCAAATTTTGTGATAGACTTTGTCTAATCTAATATTTTATTCTAGATTAAGAATAAAAAATTACCCCTGGCTGGTGTGGCTCAGTGGATTGAGCACTGGCCTGCAGACCAAAGGGTCACTGGTTCACTTCCCAGTCAGGGCACATGCATGGGTTGTGGGCCAGGTCCCCATTAGGGGGCACTCAAAAAGCAACCACACATTGATATTTCCCTCTCTTTTTCCCTCCCTTCCTCTCTCTCTAAAAATAAAATAAATAAAATCTTTAAAAAAGAATAAAAAATTAAGTGCCTAGATTAAGGTATTTTTCATATTGCTAACACTAACTTTAGAAATAATTTTTTGGTAATTTTTTATCTTTTGATTACCATTGACATACAACATTGTATTAGTTTCTGGTGTACAACGTAGTAATTAAACATTTATATAACTTACTAAATGATCATGCTGATAAATCTAGTACCCATCTGAGACCATACATAGTTATTACAATATTATTGATTATACTCTCTGTGCTATATTTTACATCCCCATGACTATTTTGTAACTACCACTTTGTACTTCTTTATCTCTTCCCCTTTTTTAAGATTTTATTTATTTATTTTTAGAGAGGCAAAAGGGAGAAGAGAGGGAGTAAAAACATCAATGTGTGGTTGCCTCTCATATGCCCCGTAATGGGAACATGTCCTGCAACCAAGGCATGTGCCCTGACTGGGAATCAAACCAGCAACCCTTTGGTTCACAGGCGTTTGCTCAACCCACTGAACCACACCAGCCAGGGCTGTCTCCCCTTTTTACACATATGCCGTCAATAGCCCTCCCTTCCGGCAACCATTAAAATGTTCTCTGTATCTATGAGTTTGTTTCAGCTTTATTTGTTTATTTATTTTGTTTTTTAAATTCCATACATAAGTGAAGTCATATGGTATTTGTCTTTTTCTGTGTGGCTCATTTCACTTAGTGTAATACCCTCTAGGTCCATCCATGTTGCTGCAGATGGCAAAATTTCATTCATTTTATGGCTGAGTAATATTCCATTTTATATGTGTACTACTTTTTTATCCACTTATCTATTGATGGACACTTAGATTTCTTCTACATCTTAGCTATTATAAGTAATACTGCAATGAACATATGGATGCATATGTCTTTTCAAATTATGTTTTAGGTCTTCTTGGATAAATATCCAGAAGTAGAATTGCTGGATTCTTCTTTGTCTATTGTTATAAACTTTGTTTTGAAGTCTATTTTGTGTGGTGTAAGTATTGCTACCCTAGCTTTTGTTTGTTTGTTTCCATTTTTCATGTAATATCTATTTTTATACCTTAGAAAGAAGTTTTGAAAAATATTTTTTAGTTTAGTTCAAGCATAGAACTAAATCTCACTTTTTTAGTAATTTTCCAGTAAGGGTACAGAATTTCCAGATTTCATCTAGTTCCTGGTGATGATTATTTACATAAGACATCTGATGTCACTATGGAGTGAGCTACTTGTCTTACTGAATACTCAAAGGGAAGGGATGTCAGCAAAGAAGATCATGAAAATATTCTTTCAAAATTTCCATCTCTAACTTGTTAACATCTTCCCTGTTTTCCATTACAATTCAAATATTGAGAGAATATGTATGTCCTCATTTATGGTAATTGCATGCTGTTTCCTCCCACCACCACCTTCTTACACAGGAATTAGAAAACTTGAAAAATCAGATGATGGTGGTATTATAGAATTTTGGCTGAGTAAAAATAAAAGCAATGCTTTTTATACTGGTAGACACATTTCATTATTAATGCTTATGATAATTCTAAAGTTAGAGGTTGCTAGTTCCATACTACAGATGACAATTATAAATATTTAGTTTATTAGGTATCAGGTACCTAAGGGACTAATACATTATATAACAACACATTATAAGGTTTTATTCTTATTCGTTTCACTTTACAGATAATGAAGCTGAGTCTTTGAAAGTTGAAATGACTTTCCCAAGCCAAAACTAGTAAATCGGAAAGACAGGTTTCAACTGAAGCTCTGATCAACTCTACCACTTCGGGATTTCATTCACAATGCTTGATAGTCTCTTAATAAACTGAAATCTCAATGTCATAAACGTCATTTCTTACTGCCTTCACAACCTATTCCTTATATGTCCCCCATCCCTCCGCTGCCTACAGCAATGCTCAGCTTCCTCCTTCTTCAGGTTTCAGGCAGAGTCAAAGGAAATAGTATGGCATGCTGAGACTGTGCATGTGTATTTGCTTCCTTTGCCATAGCAGGTGTGTCTATAACTAGTTTCACAGTGTTCATCGAATGCATTGCAGTTTCCCCCAAGATTTTCATTGTTGCAATCAATTATTTTCCCAATTGCATCAGATTACTATGCAGGTGTCTCTTGAAAACAATAATCAGAATAATTCAAGCAATGACATGTGTGTAAAATTTCACTCAATATGTTCTCTTCTTTCTAAAAATTTTTAAGATTTGATTAAGCTAATGGCTCTTTCATTATGGTTTTAATGAAAATTTTGCTTAATATTTTTAAGATTTGGTTAAAGGTACTTTGGTTATTAATTTCCAATTGCCACTTAGCAACATGTCACCTTGTATCAGTCTAGGACTACTCAGGGTGACAGAGTCACCCAAAATATTCCTGGAATAAAGGATTTAATGAAGATATTGGAGTTTACATTAATGTTGAAAAAACTAGGAAATGAAGGTCAGGAAAGTCTAAGTTTAATTTCAAGTCAAAATTCAACTGCTGCCTAAAGTTGAAGAAGCAGACACTGAAACATCTCAGCCTAAAGTCCCAAAGTGCACAGTTCTCAAAGTCTTCCTTGGAAACTGTTGTAGTTCTCAAAATTATCTGAGAAATTTTGCAAAAGTTTGCAAAATTCCTGTCAACATCTGCCCATGCATCTAGCTGCAACCACATTCAAAGAGGCGTTAACTGTCCTCTTCTGCCTCCCAAACCTTGCAGGAATTCCCCTTATTATCAAAACATAGTTCCCTATAGCCACTTTACGTTGCACGGATTGGATCTCAATAGTGATGCCAAATTGACAACAAATAATCCAACACAGTTCATCCTTGTCAGCTCAAGGTCAATACCCATGGCTTTGGCTTTAAGACCATGTGGCAGGGGAAGACTGGAAAAAAACAGTGAGGAGACTGTTAGTGAGGCAACTTTTAATGGTGTGTGGAAAGGAAGTGATGAAACTATCTTGGTAACTTGAAAGAGGGCAGCCTATGTTTTGTGGTAGCAAAACAATTTGTAAGAATGGTGTCCCCTGAAACATGAAGGATAAAATAAACTTGATGAACCTGTGGATCTGGCAAAGATGATTTCCAGGCATAATGTTTAAAGTGTCAATTGACTGGTGTTTTGGGGTTCTTTTTAGCTGTGTATGTTAAGGTGTGGAAAGAAAAGAATTAAAGTTTGCAAGCATAATTTAGAAAAATATATAAGATTTGCTGAACAGGAAAACAAAACTATATCTCATCACCTATCTGGGGAGATAGCAAAGACTCTCAGAGCAAACATGGCCTTAGGGTAAAGCACAGATCAAGAATATGAAAATTCTTTATTAAAACTTCAAAAAGGTTTAAGTGGGTGCCTAGTAGAGCCTGCCAGCTAGACAAAAGGGCTTGTAAGAATCTTAATGGTATCATCCCACAGCCTTAATATTCTGTGCAAAGTAGACAGAAGTCTGTCTTAAAAAATGATGCATGTGGTATTTTGAGGCATGTTGTGATTTGCAATCAGATTCACAGGGAAATATGAAGTTTTTATGATAATTATACTAATCGGGATCAAAGAGGAAAGAGACAGTTCAAAATAAAATCATCTTCTATAGGCAAAAAGCAGGCTGAGAAGTCTACTTATCTGTAAATCCAGACTATTTCTTGTAGAAAACACATGACCTTTCTGAGAGCAAAGTTAAGAGAGAGGTTTCCAGAGTCACAGGATCCAGTGGATTAGGCAACCAAATTAGAGAGCAAAAGTGAGCCTCTTATGAAGGTGCATTTCTAACTCTCCAAGTACAGCACTCTGGAGTTTGTCTGGGTAAATTTCAGATCAGGGGCCAATATGTGCCTCTCTTTTCATTTTTTTGAGTAGAGATATCTATTACAATTATCCTGTCCCTGACTGATCACTTTATGTTGGGAAGTGGGCAACAGATAACTTGTTTTTTTGTTTGTTTGTTTGTTTGTTTGTTTTACCTCACAGACCTCTGAATCAAGAGATACTGCAGCCTCCTAGAGCCTCATCTGATTTTTGATCTCATGCAAAACCCAAGATTATGGACTCTGAGACTGTGGCATGATTGGATGAGTTTGGGGAACTCAGGAGAGCAAGTGAATGTATTTTGAGCATGAGAGAAATGGGAATTATTGCAGCCAGTGGGAAGTCTAAGGGAATGATAATCCAAAGGGTGGAATGAGATTAGGTCAGACATGTGGGAATCAGACACATCACCTAAACTGAATAGGGCGAGAGTTGAAGCAAGATGTGACAGGCAGAAAATGGGTATCCAAAGCCGAAAAGGCAGTTGAGTTGACAAATCTTGGTAGGGTATATCAAGAACCAGAGTTCAAGAGACAAAGATTATATCCAACAGATAGTGATAACAAAATAAAGAAAATTTATACACATACCTGAAAAATATGAGCGATGTCCTTGACTTTAGAAGTGTTGTAAAGTGTTTGTGAGGACCCACATTGCTCTCTGTAAGCAAGTCTTTACTGGGCTGAAGGAGTTAGAGCAATTATTACCATTTTCCTACCCCAGTCCTCAAATCACTTCTTAAATTTGAAACTGCAATCCCAGGCTCTGAACGTAACTGAAATCTACCTATCTTTCTCCCTCACTCCCTTCCTCCCTTTTTTCCTTCCTTCCTTCCTTTCTCTTTCTTTCTTTCCTTCTCTTTCTTTCCTTCTTTCTTTCTTCTTCCTTCCTTCCTTCCTTCCTTCCTTCCTTCCTTCCTTCCTTCCTTCCTTCCTTCCTTCCTTCCTTCCTTCCTTTTTCTTTCTTTCTTCTTTCTTTCTCTTTCTCTCTTTCTTTCTTTCCTTTCTTTTTCATCCTCATACATTACCTGAGCCTACATTACACTTGCTCCTTAACCTCATCAAGACCTCAACTCTTGGCTTGTTTCCTCATTAAACTGCCCTCTCTGATCTGCTCCTTTCTGAATCTGCCATTGACCCAACGTCATCACCACCTTCTTCCCTGGCCTTTGACCCCAGCCTGCATTCCAATTCCTAATCCAATCCTGAATCAATTCCATTATCTTTTTCTCTGGTATAGAATCCCTAATTTTAGAGTGTTGTTGGAGGATAAAAACCCTAGATTAGTTTTATTCCAATGACTTTCTCAGGTTCTGATTTCAGCTACATACTTAAGAGTTCTCTGTAATCTTTTTGCTTATGCTTTCTCCCTAGAGCACTGGCACCACTCCCTTCAAACCTAATCAATCTACCTGCACAACTAAATCTGCCAAAGCACAGATCCTATCCTTTCACTGACCTTCTTAAACATTTCAATGGTTTTTTATTGCCTGGCAAAGAAAATCTGGTGTCTTTATTATAGCATGTCCTTCTAGTTATCGTAACTTTCATTTTTGTCCTCCAACCTTGGTGCTGATGTGCCTTTGCAGAACCCACATCAGACTACTTACTTCCTATGCCTGAATGCATCCTGCTTTTTTATGATTCTGCTTTTGCTCAGACCTTCAACTACCTGGAAAGGCTTTCACTGTTTCACCATGGTACGATTAATTCTCCCTCACCAGTAGTTCTAGGACATTTTGTAATACCTCTATAATGCCCTTATTGCATTGTATGACTGTATTATAAGTATGGTTAGCTGTTTTATAAACATGCTAGTATATTAAAGATGAGGACAATGTGTTATTTTGCTGTTTTGTTTAGGAATAGGTTTGTTTGGTTGGTTGTTTTTGCAGGAGTATTTTTTATACCTGGAGGATTAATCTGCACATAAATAGCACTCAATAAATTGTTCTTAAGGAAATAAATGAAAGCAAGGAAATGCAATAAGAACAGAGGGACATCTCAGAATTGGAAAAGCAGAATAAGAAAGTTAAAAACACTATGAACATATTCCTACTTTTATAATTTTCACATCAGTTTACACACTTAGACCTGGTCATTATCTTAAACATTCCCAGAAAGAAATAAACAGTTCATTTTGTTGAATACCTGCCTCCATTTGAACACACTTCTTACTCTGTAACATAAACTTTATTTTACAGAACAACAACAACAACAACAACAACAACAAAACCTTTATTGACCTCAATACTAGAACAGGGTTTATTAAATAAAGTAACAAATCTCTTGCAGACAATAAAATGATGATTAAGTACATGGGTTTGTTCCATCAGTCAGTTATATCATTACTGTAGAAAAATTCATTAAATCTCTATACTTCAGTTTTCTTGTCTATGGAATGGGAGAAAATAACCACTCCTGCTTTGCAGATTAGCAACAAGAATCGAGTGGGTTAGTGTATGTAAAGCAGTTAACATAGTCCCTGGAGAAGTAACCACTCAGAAAGGACAAGTATTTTTATTATTCTAATTGGAGCAGTCAATTTTGTAGCTTCTCATCAGATCTCAGTAGAATTGAATGTTACTTTTTTTTGTCTTTTTACAATGCTATTATTAAAGCTATTTGTGTATGACCCCTCCCCCCATTTTTCAAATCTAAAGTAAATTAAACTGAGTTTATAGTTTAACATAAATGGGAATAATATAATTGGACATTAAGATAAACATACAACTGAATATAAATCAACATTAGATTTTTTTTGACTTATATAAGTCAGGAAGTAAATGCTGGGAAGTTTTTCTGTCTGTGTTATTATCAAAAAGGCTACATATAATTGATGGGACTACAGGCTCTACTTAGAGTGATCCTAACTATTACCCAGTAAAGACATTCAAAATACAGAATGCTGTTTATGTTCTAACAGTAGGAGGAATTTGTGCACTGTAGCCTATGTTCAGTAACCCAGAGGTGGTCCCTAGCACCATGAGGGCTCACAGTGGGAACTTTAGATGTAAAAGAATCTGAGCAAATCTAATTAAAGCCTATGTTTGAATTAATAATGATACATGTTTTATTGAAATTCTAATTATAAGTGGCAAGGAAAATAAGACAAAAAGGTGAAGAAACACAATTGTTTTCCTATTTTCTATCAGAAGATTAATTTTCTAAATTTAATAAGATTTCTTATAAACTACAATAGAATTTATGACATGTTTTGATATTTTTCCTTGGTATAAGTACCATTTTAATGAGCCTAATTTGAATGCTACAGTCTGGTGCTTTGAGAAATCAGTTGAATTATCAAATAATTCACTTTCTTATTATAAGCTGGTCCATTTCCCCAGAATTACTTTTTACTATGGAAACACACATAGAAACTATTTTTAGTTTCTCTTTTTCAATATTCTATTCAAAATGTAATTCGAGGATTATCTCTTAAGGAGGCTCTTGTGCCAAAACTGTTTATCAGGCAAATTAAAGTGGAAAGTTATTTTTGCTCATAAAATGGAAAATGGCAGCACTTTTAAATGAATTCTCATAACACTAAATACTGTTGCAAAAGAATTAACCAATTAAAAAAATATTTAGCCCCTTTACAGGATAAGTAGTGCAAATGTTAGGATGGGAGAATGGGGGTAAATTTGAAAGGAAGTTAGAACTTAATTCATCTGCTATGCTTCTAAGATGTCTAAATGGCTTTGGAATAAGCATTTTACCATTGACCATTGACCCCCTGCCCCACACCAGGGTTGTTTCCAAGGAAGATAGCAAAAACCCATGAGGCCCACTGATAGTGAAATACAGAACAGGGATTCTCATGACAGTTCTGATGGTGCCAATGGAACTATGCTCCAGTATTGATTTAGGAAATATGGTCAGATGGCATAACTCTCATAACAGGCTGAATACAGTGGAAACAGTGAAAACCTGGAGTTTTCTTACTTGCCCTTTAAAAATAGGTAAGTGCTGATATAATGTAGATACACACAGCAAAAATACACATTTTCTGAGTAACAGGTATTCTAATTTCTTCTGCCACTCAATTTGCTTAGGGGCAAGCCATCAGAACCAGCCTTCAATGAATATGAGAAAATAAAAATTAAATTTAGTAGTGGTAAACCAGTTACAATAGAATATTAAATATGCTGCACTGCGATGATTTAAAATATACACACACTTCATAAGAAGCACTTGATATAAAAATATCAAGTATCTTAATTTATTGTTCTATTAGTTCCAACAAATGAAAATAACCATTTAAAGTAAAAATTATTTAAGGAATATGCAATACTATTAGTTATAACTAAGAATAAAGTGTCACATTTTCATCTTCTTTCTGTCTCTTCCTAAGACACAGGCAGCTGCTAAAGAATTATTAAGGAAAGAGAGAAGGGTAGATGTAAAAAATTATTTTATAGAAACAATTACTCCGATTACTCTTATTTGACTTGTAATTACATAATAGCATAGACCAAAGCAAAAATCCGAAGCCATGTTCAAGGTCTTCTTTCAAAAGTAAGGTTACATGATTGTTATAATGGTGACTTGCAGAAAGAATAATTGCCATTTCAGGCTGTGTGCTATTATGAGCTCTTCCTACAGTCAAGTTGACCTTGTTTAGTGGGTTATTATAATAATGGGCAACATTGTCCATTTATTTGACTGTAACTAATTTTATTTTATTTTAAGCTAAATGAACTACTTCTATCCACAAAGACTAGTAAACATTCTGATATTTTCCTAATTTCATAAAATAATAATGGAATGCTAAGAGATACTAAAAATATTTTATTTTGTTTATTTCCCTTTTTATGACCTTTATATCATGACATAAAATACATTAAAAGTTCTTTCAGTCTTCATACACTCAATCACAATGTTCTCAATGTAACTTTGAATTTAGTATAAAATTGCTTATGATTTTAAATACTGACTTTAAATAATATTTTCTTATGTAACATAAATAAATATTAATGATACATGCTTTTAAACTTTTTCTGCTGCAAAGAGAAAATCATAGCTAAGATTAATATAGTTTTTAAATTAATTTTGTAATGGTAGAAATTTTACTAATAGTTTAATTTACTCATAATTGTAAATTATTTTATTTGAGCTGTATTTTAAGAAATGTCTTCAAAGTTATTGTTTGTTACTGTTCTAACTGGTTTATTACATTAAATTAAAAATAAAAGAAAATCTGCACTCTCAACTCATTTTTTAATCCTTAGAATAAATATCTTGAGAAAATATACATGTACACTTTTTAAAAGATTATTCTGAAAAGTCTTTTTAAAACTTGTATTTTTTCACTACCATCTATCTCCCTTATACCCTCTTCTACCTCCACTCCCCCATGCCCCCACCCCCAAGCCCCACAATCACCACACTGGAGTCCAGTTTGTGAGGATTTTTTTTTTCCTTTTTTGCTCCACCCCTCCACCCCTCACCCCCAGACCTGGCAGCCTGGTCTCTCTCTATGAATCTGTCTCTAGCATGTTTGTTAGTTCAGGTTATTCATTAGATTCTACAAATGAGTGAAATCGTATGGTATTTGTCTTTCCTTCACTGGCTTACAAAGCCTTCTCTGAACTGCTTTTCTCCTTTGTTACAGGTATCCATTCTTCAGCTATATTTATCTTTTAAAACAAAAAAAATGGATTTCTTAAATTCATCTGATCAAAATTGGACCTCAGAAGAACTAGTAAACAGAATGGCATCCAAGATCCTGGTGTCCCTCACTCTTTCCAGCCTGGCGCTGATGACAACAACCATCAACTCCCTTGTGATCACTGCAATTATTGTGACCCGGAAGCTGCACCACCCAGCCAACTATTTAATTTGCTCTCTGGCAGTTACAGATTTTCTTGTAGCTATCCTGGTGATGCCTTTCAGCATTGTGTATATTGTGAGAGAGAGCTGGATTATGGGGCAAGTCGTCTGTGACATTTGGCTGAGTGTTGACATTACATGCTGCACTTGCTCCATCCTGCATCTCTCTGCTATAGCTTTGGATCGGTATCGGGCAATCACAGATGCTGTCGAGTACGCCAGGAAAAGGACACCCAAGAATACTGGCATTATGATTACAGTAGTTTGGATTATATCTATTTTTATCTCTATGCCCCCTCTGTTCTGGAGACACCAAGGAATGAGTCGAGATGATGAGTGCATCATCAAACACGACCACATTATTTCCACTATTTACTCAACATTTGGAGCTTTCTACATCCCGTTGGCATTGATTTTGATCCTCTACTACAAAATATATAAAGCAGCAAAGACATTATACCACAAGAGACAAGCAAGTAGGATTGTCAAGGAGGAACTGAATGGTCAAGTTCTTTTGGAGAGTGGCGAGAAAAGCATCAGACTGGTGTCCACCCGTTACATGCTAGAAAAGTCTTTATCTGATCCATCAACAGACTTTGATAGAACTCCTAGCACAGTGAAAAGTCCCAGGTCTCAATTCAAACATGAGAAATCTTGGAGAAGGCAAAAGGTCTCAGGCACAAGAGAACGCAAAGCAGCCACTACCCTAGGATTAATTTTAGGTGCATTTGTAATATGTTGGCTTCCTTTTTTCGTAAAAGAATTGGTTGTTAATGTCTGTGAAAAGTGTAAAATTTCTGAAGAAATGTCAAATTTTTTGACATGGCTTGGATACCTCAATTCCCTTATAAATCCACTGATTTATACAATCTTTAATGAAGATTTCAAGAGAGCATTCCAAAAACTTGTGCGATGCCGATGCTAGTTCAAAAAAAGGTTTATTATTAAAGGTTGGATTTTGTCTTTTTGAAGTGAAGTAACTAAATGAATGCTAAATGTTAACACATTTAAACTTATCATTTTAGCAATAGGGAAGGGGCGAAAGAGCTAACAAGAACTCTTAGTATCACTGGGAGAAATGTAAAGGTCAGAGATTGATAATGTCTTTGTATTTAGGTAGTAAAGGGTAATCATAAAGTGAGTTAGGCACCATAAAATATTTTAGATACTGAATTTATGCACATTTAACAGATTCTTTTTGTTTAATATGAATTCCTAGAAGAATATTTCCCTACCTATCTGTTATTGACATTTGAAATCAAAGTTTTACCCTAGCAGCAATAACTCAAAGGAGAAGCGGGGGAGATCAGGGGAGGTATTTATTTAGGAAACAAATTTTAGGCACTAAGTAAAGTACCCTAGGGTACCCACCATAGTTATTATACTTCTAATGTCTTTTTGGGAACATAAAATAAATTTCATTTCTGTTTATGTTAATAAGTTCAGTTGCTAACTAAAATGTTCACGATGCTTTGTACTGTAGCAGCTCCATACCTTCCACTTAAACATTCATTCCCTTTTAATAGAGCGAACCTGATAGAAAAAACACTTACAGCTTTCCATTGACTTCAAAACAATCCTAGTTTTCGAAGTGGTAGAAATGTATAAAAAAAAAGACTCATTATTACAGTAAAAATATGTGTATATACAAAACAATGATTATATATGTATATATCTCCCAAATAGTCATTCCACTAGTTCAGTAAGCCAAAGCAATTTCGTAATTTCCTCTTCTGTATTTAAATATATGGATATATATATATATATATATATATTTGAAAACAATAGAAAAGATCACAGACCAACTTTTGGAAGGCCTACCATCAACCAAGATCATTTGAAAAACAATATATTTTTTTAAGCTGCACCATTATATATGGTCTAAACATGCTTTCTTCATGGGATGATTAAAGTATATTACATTTTTATGTCTCTACACATTACTCTCAATCTAACAAAATTTACAGAGTTCTTATTTTACATTAAGGTATTGAGATGTGTTGTATAGAAGATATAAAAAACAATAAAATAGAGTTTATTCTCTTATTATCTTTACAATCTAAAAGGTGGGACAAAAAAATTAACACTATAATAGAAAAGAAAAAACCTAACCTGGCATGGAAGATGTTTACATAATTATAAAGGTTCAAATTTAAAAATTATCATTTCTCATTGAGAAAAATCAGGAAATTTTCATAAAAATGTATCTCAAAAGTTAACAAATAAACAACTTTTGGGTAAGAGAAATGAAAGAGCATACTCCAGGTGGCAGAAGCACCGGGAGTTCAGAGTGTATCCTGCAAATATTTGGTAGGGCATGTTCATGAAACATCAGTGAGTTTGGCAACTATTTGAAACAGAAGAAAAAGAAGAGATTGAAAGAGAAATTAGCCATTATTGTGGCTGACAGAAAAAGCAGTTTACTGTCAATTTGGTTGCTGTCTGTGAAAGAGTAGTCACTGGTACTTTTTTAGTAAAATATATCTATGTATCTGTATGGATTCAGGCTAATAAGGTACTGGGTAATAATGACTTCTTGTTAGAAGGCAAATCAATAATCCAGACAAGAGGTGATACAGTCTTGAACTTTATTCTGGCAATGAAAATGTGAAGAAAGAAACAGATGGATAATCAATAAAATATAATTTTTAAAAAAGATAAAAAAAGAAACAGATGAGAGATAGAATGGAGGTGGAATCTAGAGGATACAGCAAATATGTTAATAAGCAGGCAGGCAGATGAAAAGACATGAGTCAGATAACTTGTCCTCAGCTGAAATGAGAAACTCAAAAGAAGGACCCTACTGGTGAAGCGAGGACTTCTCTTTGGGGTACTTGAGCACCTAAAGACATGTCAAAGGCCACAGGTACTACTGAGCAGTCTGGCCCACAGAAAACTAACAAGCAGATGAGTTTTATCTAAAGCTTTTTTGCCATCTTTTCTTCTCTTTATCCCTCAGGGCCCTTACGCTGTGTTGACAATTCAAAGCCTGCTGTAGTCCCTATCATTCTCTGCTTATTTTTCTTTTCCCTTCACACAAAAATTTGCGATTAACTCATCAAAGGCCTTACTAAAGTTTCAATAACCTGTTAAATTGATTTATTTACAGCCACCTCAGAAATTTATATAATTATATTGGGGAAATCTAAGAGACACAGCTCATCACTCCAAAGGAACAAATCTCAAGCAGGTTGATATTCATCCAAAGACGCATACTACCCTCTACTCGGAGTGGGACTGATGCTCAGATCTAGGAAAACAATACTGTAAGTGACAAAGAAGTCCAATCCCCCTTCACGTTCATTTTCTTTGTGTACATAGAGCATTTTTTTTTAATCCATAGGGGCCATGACACACTACAATAATTATCACTTCATCCAGATGTTTCCCCCACATGCCAAAGGTACAGGTCACACCATCTCTCATGAACGAATATGAGTGATGTCTTTTTAATATCTTTAAACGGTAGGTAAAATAGGACTAATAATCAGCAATTTGCACTTCCTTTGAAATTTACTAAAAACAGATTACACATGACATGATATATACTGCCCTTAATATACAAGATTTATATAATGAGATAAAATTTTAGTGAAAATTTTCCAAGTTACTAAAAGTTGAGGATTTTTACAGAAAGTGTATTTTCACATCAGTTACAAATGTAATAATTAATAATGTATATAATTCAACTGATAAGGTAGAAGAAGAAGTTGTAAATATTATAAAAAGTGGTCAAATATTAGGTGATTAAGGTTATCTTCCTGCTTCAATTTTAAATATACCAGCACCAAAAAAGTAAGTGCAGATTTTATTTTTGCTTTGCTTCTTCCAAACATTTCAAATGAAGGATGTATAAAAGGCAGGAACAAAACACCAAAGAAAGATAGAAGGTCAAACTACTGGATAGTAAATCAATCCAATATTCTGTCATTCAGCAGAATTATGTACAAATCATGTTTGAAAATCCACTTGTTTATGAAATATGGTCTTTTATTATTATAAATTATGTTATTATAAAACCGGTATAATATGGATTGCCTACCTTAATAGTTTATTTTGTTTCACAATAAACCCCTGAGGTCAAATCTGTAACATAAACAGTTTATCCAGGTACTGGCAGTTGAGAGATCAATTCTTATATAAGACCATTTTTCATTTTGAATCTCCACCACTAATCTTCCCTTTTTTTGGTGAACTTGATTTTTTCCCCTCAACCCCAATATGTGATCTAGGGATGCATGTTTCCTGCTTGCAAGTGAAAAAAAGCTTCTTTGGAGCCATTCCTGTTTATATCAGTTTTGTCAGTTCCAAATTGAAAACTTCCCTTAGCAGAGCATAATCCCCATATGCACAGGGTCAACCTTAAATTTGCCCTTCTGTATCCAAGAGTTTTGTGTTAAAAAGATATGGACCATTAACTGGAAATCAATTACTGGGAAACATACTGACTTTCTCCACCAAATATTATGAAAGTGGAGTTAGTCATATGCTTTTTGCTGACATGATTTCCTCTACTACAAGGAATGAACAGTTTCCTCATGAATTTATACAAGACCTGTTTTAGAATTATAGTCAGGGAATCAAATTGACTGTATTGCAGTAGAAAAAAACTTGAAGGATTTTTTCTTAATCTAAAGTTCTTCAAAATTAATCCTGCTCTGTTCAAAATGTGTCTGCTTAATTTGTTTGAGAAAATATGTGTGTCTATATGCTCCTAATAAGTATAATGATTATATTCAGACCTTTATTTTGCTAGATAATAATTCTAAAAACAAGCTAATGTTTCTGTCATGAATAAAATAAATGTTTTCTTATGACACTGTGATTATTATTATTTTTTTGGTCTTGTGAATCAATATGCTTTCTCCCATTATGTAAATGAGAGAACTATTGGGAGAAATGTTTTCCAATATTATGATAAATGTTTGGTTAGCTCTGGTCAGAGTGGCTCAATTGGTTGAATCATTATCCTATAACCAAAAGATTTGGGTTTCAATTTCCAATCAGGGCACATACCTAGGTTGATGGTTTCATCCCTGGTCCATCTGCGTACTATCACCAGCATGGGAGCATAGGAAAGGGAACAAATTGGTGCTTCTCTTTCACATCAATGTTTCTCTCTCTTTCTTGTTTTCTTCTTTCCAAATTATTGAGGTGACATTGATTAAAAAAAACACGTTTCAAGTGCACAACTCAACATAACACCATCTGTACACTGCATCGTGTACCCTCAGCCCCACGCAAAGCCTCTTTCTGTCCCCATTTCCCTCTTTTGCCCACCTCCACCTACCTCCCCACCATCCTGATCGTTTCTTCTTTGTGTTAGTTTACTCAACTAATATTTGAGTGGAACTGTGACTCTTGTAAGCATGTGTGTGTTTCATTTTGCAGATGTTAGGGACTAAATTGGAGGGGAAAGAGATCTCCTTTGCACAACACACTATTGAACTCTAAGATGGAAGAAGAAAAGAAGGACCTTCAGCCAAGATTACTTTACATAACAAAGCTATCATTTAGAATCAAAGGGTGTATAAAGAACTTCCCCAGAAGGAAAAATTTAACGGAGTTCATCACCATCAAAACAGTATTACATGAATGTTAAAAAGTCTTTAAAAAGAAAAAAAATCAAAATATGAACAGTAAAATAGCAATAAATACATTTCTATCAACAATTGAATCTAAAAAGATAAATAAATGAACAAGCAGAACAGAAACAGACTTATAGATACAAAGAACATTTTGATGGTTGCCAGATGGAAGTGGGTATAGAGGGATAAGTGAAAAAGATGAAGGGATTAATAAATACAGAATAGTCATAAAGGTGTAATGTTTAGCATAGGGAGTATAGTCAATAATATTCTAATAATTATGTACAGTGTCAGATGGGTATATTGGGATGATCACTTAGTAAGTTATGTCTAATCAATGAGATATACACCTAAAACTAATATAATATTGTATGTCAACTTTAACTGAAAAACAAAAACATGATATTAAAAAAAGAAAAAACTATCCTTATTTTTCAATAATTAAGGAATATCTTACTGGCAATAAAATACATAAAATTCACAGAACATTAATTTTTTGCAAAATCTATACATAATGATACATTTCAATAAGCTGTTTGGTAGTTACAGATTATAAATCATCTATACACTATATAAAAATGCTTTAAATTGCCCACTTTGGTATTCTAAAATGGATCTAAGTAAATATACTTGGCCATATTAAAATCCAGCTATTGGCTTTCAGCCCACCTGTTGTGAAACTACCCTTTCATACATCCTCCCTGGCCCAGTTCCCCTCTGTTGCACAATCTATATTTGAATGAGAAAGGGGTAGCAATTTAGAGTAGGAAATATCTCTGCAGTGAAGCAGAAGATGCAGTACATTTCTCAGCTTAAAAGAAACAGGTTTTAATTCCTGGGGAACTCTAGAAATTATTCTGTATATTTTTAAAAGCTGAAGAAAAAGCATTTCTTAACACTTTCACTAAGCTCAAGCATCTGAAAAGAGGTAATAAAGTAATGAGAGCCCACACCTTCCTCACTATCCTATGTAATTGTGGCTCAAGCACTCTTCTTAGGCTAAGTAAACACAGAAATGTCAACCCTTCAAAGCTGTTCAACTCTATAGCAAGCACTCAAGAACTATCCAATGTTGAAGAACATAGTATATGAGCTCTGGCTACCAAACAGAGCTAATTCACCACAGAGCCTGTCTATCGTGGTTGTCACTTCATCCACAAACTCCGGTTCTAATTAAGCACTCCTTTAAAAAGGGAATAAAAGGTAAATTTTATCTCTTGTATTTTCATTTATGCTGATGTTTCAAAATATAAACCTCAATTCAGAAATCGTTTTCTCTGTTAAGCTTGATTTTCTTTTATATTATATTTTTCTATCAGTCTAAAAGATCAAGCACTATTTATTCTACTTGCCATACTTATGCAAAAATAACTTAAGTTATAAATGTGTGCATGCATTAAGAATTTTCTGCCCTTTTCTCTGTTCATGTAGTATGTCATAAGCAAAACATCTGGAGGCTGAGGTTGGATGATTAACTTCTTATGTTTGCATTTCCCATTGAGAAATGGCTGGATTAGAATTGTATGTGTACTCTATTAAACCTCAATTAAAACTTGAAGTGTATTTTTTCTCAAAATCTTCCCCCAAATGAAAAATAACATATAGTAGTTATCTTTAGTAAAGAAGGTATGAAAAATCACTTATGTTTACTTCAAGTTTTAATAGCAATTATCCAAACTAAAGAAGGTGTTTAAACATAAATTTTAGTAGTCTATGAAATACAAAAATCTAGTTAGTTTGTGTCTATTAAATAAATGTATGCTGGAATTTGATGTTGCTTAGCCCCAAAACATCATAAAATATGAAATAAACTATATTCTTCACATAATAAATGTTGATTTTAACTCAGTGATTTCAAAATATTCTATATATTAGCAACAAAATAACAAAACAAACATGCAAACAAAGCAAAACTCATGAATACAGACAACAGAATGGTGGTTATCAGAGGGGAGCGGGGTAGGAGGAGGATGAAGAGGGTAAAGGGGTCAATTGCAAGATGACAGAAGGAGACTAGACTTTGAGTGGTGAGTACATCATAGAATGCAGAGATGTCACATTATAAAGTTGTATGCCTGAAATTTATGTAACATTATTAACCAGTTACCCCAACAAATTTAGTAAAAATTTAAAAGGGAAAAGAAAACCAAAAAAATCTCATACATTTTAGTTAAAAATAATTAGAAAGCAAGAAACAAAATATGCCACAGACATGGATGGTTAGGTGTCCGAGCATTTTTCCGTGGTGTTTGTGGAAGCTCGAGCTGTAAAGTGAGTGTCTCTTATTCAACCGTATAACCCACAACATTTCTGGCCGTCACCTCACTTCACTCAAAGAATTTACAGTCTTGCTTTTAAAACTACATTTAGAACAAAAACATTTCCTTTTATTTTTGTGAATGAAAAACATAATCAGTAAAAGTCAGTAAATGGAAAAAATAATGGGAGTCTTCTTCATCCCTACATTATGTCTTATTCTGGTTCCAGTCTTTGAAGAACAGTTTTGAGTGTAATCACCCTGAATTGTGTATTACTTTCTGAGGAATGGCTTCTTTCAATTTTTTCCTCCCAAAATAAATCTTGATAAAGATAAAGTGAAAGAAGCAGTAGCATTTTACAAAGATGAGAAGAAAAGATACCAGTTAAATAAAATGTTTGCACATATTCCATAGAGAATGATACATCATCATTAATTATTAAGAACACTATGGTAGAAGAAACAATAATAGAAGAGGGAAAACAAAAACAAAAAACATTGTCATCTGTTCCCAAATATTTCTGAATGGGTAATTGTACCTAAGGACATGAGAATTTGTTCGGTTTTATTCGGTTCTTTGTTTCTCTTTCTTCTCCTTTCTGTCCACCTTCCCCCCTTCTTTTGATTTTAGTATTAATTTAGTATAGGTAGTGCAGCTTTGAAGAGCTTCTGCGACTTGGTTGCCAAGGTGTTTAAATGGAATCTGGAGCGGAAGGTCTATTGCAGACATACAGCCCACAGTCACATCTGCACCCTTGCATTAGCTTTGGGGGTTGGCCCTTTTCAAAGGCGACCGACGGTTCGGCCTTTGGAGCCTGGCAACCCAGGAGCCTGACGGGTTCCGTGGTCACGCTGGTTCCTGCGCTCGGCAGCTTGCAGAGCTCACTTGCTTGTACAAAATCTGCGGTGTTCAGTTCCTACTACTCAGCTCGAGGTAACTATTTTGCCACACAGTGGACTTCTTTGTTGGGTCTTCATAGCAAACTGTATCTTGAACTTTTATCAGCCTAACTCAGCTGAATTTGACTTTGTGTTAATCGCACAATTGTGATACTACCTTTGTCTGATTTAAAGACACAGATTGACACGTTGATACTGGTCTTAAGGGATCTTTAAACTACCAACTAAAAAAAGAATCTTTCCAATTGACAGTAAAAAAAAAGCCTTATTTAGGAATAGTATTTACAGCATGGGTTTCTCTAGCTCTTTTTCAAGTATTTGGGGAAAGAGTAAGACAAAGTTTTCTTAGTGATAGTGTAGCGATAGGGCAGGAAATGAGATTTGGAGACATTTTTTCCTTTGAAAACTGCCATAGAACTTTTAAGAATTTCCTTTTGTTTTCCTTCATTTAAATTATTTTTTTCCATTCTTTTCCCTTTAAATGACCTGTAAACTGTGGAGAATCTTAAAGTAGGACTTTTTGTAAGTTATCCTCCTTAGAGTTCACAAGTACTAAAAAGTCCCAATCAGTATCTTCAAATAAGACCTCTCCCCATTCTCGCTCTCTCCCTCCTCTCCCCACTCCTGTCCTTCTAGAATTCCAGTTAGGAGGATGTTATGTTAGACCCTTTATTCTGCCCTTCAGGTCCCCTTCATATCTTTTACTGTTCTGACTCTCAGGACTGCGATTATAGACAATTTGATGTAAAACATCCATTCAGATTTAAATTTCTATTAGTTTTTTTATTTCTGGAAGTGCCGAGTTTCTTTTACATATCTATTTATTCTTTACTCATGATTTTATGACCTTTTATATTTTGAAACATTTTAAACAAAGTTATTTTATTTTTTCTATCTGACAGTCCCTGTATCTGAAGACTTTGAGCCTTCACGCTGTTCTTGCTCTCGTTGCCGGTGCCTTACGTCACAGCGAGTCTGTTGACTTTGTTCCTCCTCACTTGGAGCTCGAATTTTCTTTTGAACTTTTTCTGTGAAAGTTTTTTGAGGCCTGAGTTGAAGTGGATTTCTTCATGGGAGAATTAGCATAACGTTTGCTTCTATTAGGCGTATGTGCACATTATCAGTGCTGTATCAACTTAAACTAAATTACTGACTTGAGGCCTTTTGCCTCTGTTTGTGTGTGTTTCATGATGTGAGGGGAGGTGTATTCAGGATACAAACTGAAAGGGCAGCCAGACTGTGGTTATGAATTTTCGAGAGAAATCTTTTTTCATTTCCAATTTCAAAGTTCAATGTTCAAATTTCAAGATGGACAATTTTCTTTGTTTCTTTTTTCTTTCTTACTTTCTCTTATTCTTTTCCAATTCCAGAGTGATGTCAGGGTGTTTTTCTAGTTTGTTCTTAAACTACAAGTAGAACACTTTAGGGGCGAGTTTTACTTCAAAGCAGTTACCTGATATAATCTGTAACTTGAGGAAAGTGTGGGATTATCTCCCATCCCTAAAACCTTAAAAATTAATGTTTGATATCATGTGCACTCAGTAATTCCTTTAAGACAAACAGCCAACTTCAGTGCTTTACTTATTTTTCAGAGTTTCCTTCCGATTTTTACTTATTTTAGGCCTAAGTACTACATATTTTTTTCCTTTGCGGATGCCCATGCATTTCAGTTTATTAAAATATTTTTGCTCAACAGTTTTAGTCATTCTCAGCAATAGAATCAGTTTAGGTACTTAGTTTAACAGATTACCAGTAACAGAAGTAAAATTGCTTTAAATTTTGTTTTTCTTCTGCGGTCATTACAATTATCTCAAGCCTTTACTCCATTTATTATAATGTATTTTCCCCTTACTATTCCTGTTATTACAATTTATTTGTTACATCTACAATTATGGGTCAGTTCTTAGATTCCTTTCCTGTCTCTGAAATTTCCTTATAACCTTTTAATTCTAACCATCTTGGTTTTTAGCTCTTTTATTGGATTATTCATTTGTTATTATGCTATTGCATAGCATAAAACACTCATGTAGTCAGTTATGCTCACTCACAGGCTTTTGAATATTACGAACCACAATTTTCCCTTCCTTCCCTCTTTCTCTTTTCCCTGTTTATTCTTTTTTACCCTACTATAGTTTCATAATTGTCATGTGATTTATTTTTGTGACCTGAGTCACATTATTATCAGGTGTTACTACCAAGTTCAACAGTACTAATTCACTTGCCATCTAATCTGTAACCAGCTGGTGTTTCCTTCAAATGTGTGAGCAAACAGGAATGGTGAGCGTGATCACTGAGCATGCTGCGATGGCAGAGGCGGAGCACTGCTGTGCAGGAAGAGTGTTACCCTTGCTGGAAATCTGCCATTTGAGCTCTTTTCTAGATTCTGTCATAAGCAGATTCTTGCATTGGCTGTCACTCCAAAGCCATGCAGTTCCATTAAAGACAGTCAGGTTATTGCCCTGTCTTATATCTGATGAATTCTCAAGTTAGGTTATATTATTGTGGGTCTCTCTTTCATTTTTCTCAGGGTTACCTACTTAACTCCTCTGTCCACATATTTCCAAATTGGATGACACCAACAAGAATTTTCAGGAGACTCAGATTTTCCCCAATAATTCTTCTAGAAGGGGAAGGCAAGTTAAGGAGGTGTGATGCAATGTAACAGTATTTTCTGTGTCCTGATTTGACTACATTTCTTTACAGTATCCAGTTGTGACCCTTTGTTTTGTTGCTACTGATAAAATTTATCCTCCACCACACCTTTTGTAGGTTTTATAATTATGTATTTGATCATTGACTCAGTTATTGGCGAATCTTGCTTCATTCCACTATCCTTAGCCAAGTAAAACTTACTTTAAAAATACCACCCAGCAAAAAAAAAAAAATCATTCTTTTTATAAATAGCTTCATTTAGATAATTGGTTTCAATAATATATATATTTGAAGGATGATGTGTATATAATAAAGATTAGTTATTATGTACAAATTATGGCTACCCATAGGAAAAAAACACAAGTAGGAATAAAATACAAGATAATTATTTTTGTTGGAGGGGACATAATTCTGGGTGCCAGACTTATGGGATAGCCCAGTGGGAGAGTTCCTATTATCCAGAGGCAGTGAGTAGATCTTGGTTGTCTGGAAGAAAGATCTAGAAGTTCCAGAGAAATAAAGTGCTACTGAAAATAAATTTGACCACTTTTTCACTAATAACCAGCGTAGCACTTATTCTTATATTTTTAAAAATAGCCACAAAAATCTTCTTTATGTCAAGAAAATCTTTACATGTTGACTTGAAATGTGACCTGACATTCACGTTTAATTCATAATCAGCTGCTAGTTCGAGTGTGAAGTTTTGCACTACTATTTGCTGCCCTCTGGTGGCTAACCTCAAACTCACAGATAATATTGGAATTCTGGGAACACACAAACACACATACATGCACATAACACCCTGTATTTTACAAAATTTATAAACAGCATAACCTAGGCAGGAACTGGGAGGGTTTTTGGAAGAGCTCTCCTACTGTAAGTCAGTTTCCAAAGTTACAGGATGAACTCTATGTTTACAACAAAGCTGTATAACAGCCCCTCCCATTAACCTTTTCCCCCTCTGTAAAAGGGGGTCCCTTTTTTTTCTTGGTCTATCTTTGTGCACGTAGCTCACCGTGCCAGCACAGACCAGATTGCAATCCTTTCTTTTTTGGAAAAAAATTATTTTTACTGAAAGAATACCTAGTCAACTTTTGTGTGTGGTAGACAATTCAATATAGATATACATTAGTGAGCTTG
Organism: Tonatia bakeri; assembly: GCA_004024845.1. Lineage (NCBI taxonomy): Eukaryota > Metazoa > Chordata > Mammalia > Chiroptera > Phyllostomidae > Tonatia > Tonatia bakeri. Next base: position 132,419 of record PVIA01001418.1, read on the forward strand.
AAACAGACATGCTTGTGAAATCTCAAAGTATTTTTATTTCTGTTGCATAGGTGCCATATGACTGGAACTATTACTTAATAGATGGTTCATAATGGAGATGTCTTTTGAAGAGCTTAGCATTATAAATTAAAAAATATGCTTGAGGTACAAGATATATATTGATTTGGTTTTTATTCTTAAATAACAGCAGAGTTGAACATATGGGTCAGTATATAAAATATTACTTTATACTCCCCACCCCCTGCATTTTCTTTATTAGTTGAGCCTCCCTAATTCAAGGAAATTTCTCTGGAATAAATTCTAAATATTGGTCTTCAAGTTCAGAAACCTAGATGTAAGTATTACATAGAAGAAAATTTAAAAGATATTTATTTCATTCAGTCCTTCTAATGATTAAGTTCCAAAATATCTGGTGGGTAGTAGAAAACTGAGAATGTACTGAGGGAACTCTGAAAGTAAAAGATTCTGAGTCTGTTTTCCTTCTGGGACCCTGATCTAACAGTTCCCACATAATTTTCTATTCCAGAGGAGTGCAGTAGCAATACCTTACATATAGTTGCCCAGAATATGGGACAGAAATGGGACTGATGCAGGCTCAGTGAACAGCCTATCACCTGTTGTGACATGGGAGTGCTTCCAAAGATGACAAACAGGATGCAGAAGTTAGAGAAAGGGAGGGAGGGAGCAAGGGAAGGAGAGAGCAACGGAGGGAAGGAACTGGTTGCCCTGCAGGGATCCTTAGGGGGACATACAGCAGATCACATCTTGGTCACAATCACATTCTGATGTTGATATCAGCATGGAAAGAGAACACAGGAGTGTGAGTGATGTACAAAATGAATTACATCTCACAGATTGCAACATAGCATTGAGACAGATCGAACACAAGAAAAATATGTGTATGTTCCCAAAACTTGGAAGAAACAGTGCTGTTGAGAGCAGATTCTGAATTGGAGCAAAACATGAAATACTCGAAAATCCCCCAAACAACAGAGTTTATTGGAAATAATTAAGCTTTATCCTTTAGACAGCGTAGGGTCTTAAGACATATTTCATCCAGATATAAGAAAACTAAAGTTATATTTTCCACACCAGCCTTTGTGATTAGGGAAAACAGTGAAAGATTTAAAAGAAGTTTCTGAGGAAAATCACCAGTGCCAGGACTTGGCATTTGTCCATGCCGTCACTAGCATCTTACTCGCTGTGCATGAGTGTGGTGTTCTGCTCTTCTACCTCCAGCTCTTCTTTCAGTTTGGGTGACTTTCCCCAGCTGAAAACAAACAAACAAAAAAGCAGCAGGAGGACAGGACAGGTATTGTATCAGTTTTTACTGATTTTTTTAGACAGAGAGAGAAAAGTAGAAACATTGACTTGTATTTCTACTTATTTATGCATTCATTGGTTGATTCTTCTATGGGCTCTGACCAAGGATCAAACCCATACAATCTTGGCATATTGGGAAGACACTCTAACCAACTGAGCTACCCAGCCAGAGCTTGCATCAGTTTTATCATTTGTTTCCAGTACATAGTATGGCTTCTGGTTTAATGGTGAATGCTCAATAAATACTCATTAAAAATAAAATAATTTAAAAAAACTAGATGACTAAAACTCAGACAGGAAACCTGTATTTTGTGAGAAATGTAGAACTATGACAAGACACCACTTTCACCCTTTCCTCCTCATTAATGCACCATGGGTACTTTTTGTGGCTATACTTAACTAGTGGCAGGTACTGGGACCCAACTTGGAAATTATAAGAAACTCACCACTTGTCAACACAAAGGACTGGAAGATACTGTCCTTTTCTTAGAATTGCATTTTAAATGTTACACTTTACTCTTCCCTCTTTCAGATGTTCCTCTTCAATCACTCTAGCTTAGCATCCCTGGGAGAAGCATGAAAGGGGTCAGAGGCGTATTCATTAAACAGAAGAATAACAGGACAAGTTACAAATTAAATTAACATAATAGCTCAGTGTATCAAACAAACATTGTTCTTTGCTGCCCCTTGCTGGTAAGATGATAAAATTGCTAAGTCACATTTTAAAAGTATAGTTCTTGTCACCTAAAACTTGTTTTACAGGAAATAGTGCCTTTACCACAAATGGTATGTAAGTTATACAAGTGAATTTTCTCAGATAATGAATACCATATGGGAAGAGTCACTTAACTGAAGACAGTTGTTTCAGGCCTTCAATTTAGATAATTGAGAGAAAACTAAGTAGAACAAAATGATAAAAAACAAATTGTATATGTATACGATGCTCTCCCTTGCTGAAAACTTGAAAGTTATCATTGGCAACAAATACTGTCAGTTGATTTCCTTTAAGAGGCAAGCTTATTTCATCCATTTTGAGAAAATATCTTCCTAGTGTCCATATCTGAATAACCATGGCTTGTCTTCCAGTCTTTCTTTCAAGCAAAAATTGCACACTGTGAAAGGCAGCAGCTAATTCAGGTTGCAGTTGTATAGCCCAAGTGCTATTCTCAAGATAATCATCCTAATACTTCATAATTCAGCCAAAGAGCTTTACCTATATTTCCCATATCATCACACAACACATTAGAAAACAGCAGGTCTGAACTGCAGGGAAACACGTTAGTAGGTGCTTTGGAATAAAGCACAGGATTGTGAGAGCTTCCAGAGCTGCAGGGGGTTGGGTCTCTGAATGCAGAGCCAGCAGTTCTGCCCTGGTCTCAGTTAATGGTTAATGAGCCCAGGGATTCCAGTTATTAGAGGAATGTTCTACTTCTAGTGCCAGGTTGGCTGGTCATGGAGGACTTTAATTTGGACATGAAATGGCTGTGGTTTCACCAAGGAGGTGATCGAGAAACAGGTTAACAACCTACTGTGCAGTTTCCACTGCTTTAACCTTAGTAAATAACATAGGTCCTAGGGCTGGGTTCAGACAAGCAGCTCAAGGCAGTTTGCAGAAGGGATCTTACTCTTGGTAAACAAAGTGACAGATATAAGAGAATAATGCTGAAAATCTAGTCTAAAAGGCAAGGCAAATTTGAAAACGGAAAGTGAACAATGAAGTCAGAAGTCAGGAAAGGGAAAAACAGGTGAAAGGAAAAAGCAAATGAAGAATCAATGTGCATAAAGTTGAAGAAATAAAAGGCTCAAACAGCGTAAGAGTTGTGGCAATCCCCTCTGTGTGGCTCCTGGTTTGTGACTTAAAGGCAGCTCTTCAAAGGCAGCTCTTCAAAGGAAATGTACACAGCCAGTGAGGACAGCTAGACAGGAAAACACTATCTAAAGCCAAGAGGAAACCGGCTAGAAAAAGAGGCCCCAAGAAGAGAGCTAACAGTCAGGAGGTACTTTCAAGCAAACACAGAGAAAATCCTGTATTGTTTCAGATAGGCATAGTGTCCTGCTCTGCCCAAGGAAGTGAGATCCTGTGGCCTCCCTCTTCCCTTTACAATAAGCTACTGGAAAGAATAACGCTGTCACCTCTTAATCATTTCAGCCAGTGCACTCAACTTCATTCCCCACACTCCACTGCCCCACTGAAAAATCCTATAGGCTTGTTGTTTTAATCCTCCACTTAATTTTCATCAAGCCTCTTCTCAAAAGTCCCCTGCTAAGAGAGACCTTCCTGATCTCTCTAATAAAACAGGGTTCATCATTACACTGTCACTTTCTCCGAAGTAATTCTCTTTTTAATTTTATTATAGAAAATGTAGATACAGGGAAGTAGACAGAACAGCTTCTACATTTATTAAGCCCATGGGCAAAGTTGTTTTATCTAGATCCACACCCATTTTTTCCCTCCCATACTATTTTGAAAGTGTTTCTTGGTATATGTGAGGGGGGACCCTCAGAAAAGCAGAATTACCTTATGGAGGGTAGGATCCTTGTAGTACAGGTTCCCCCTGCTAGGTGAGTGTTCTTGGAACCCATCTGTATCAGTGTACCAGCTGCTATCATTGTAAGAGGCTGCATTTGACTTCAGTGAATGCCTTTCTGAAGACTCTTTCAACACATTTGCCCATTTCATGATGGGTGATTCACCTGCCTACACTGTGCTGAGTGTCCAGCAGTTTTTGACCAAAACCAGCATGACTCCTGTACCCCACCCTCCTTCCTATTGACCTGATCCTGTCCTGTATGGTATTTTTTATGTTTGTTTCCCTGGATAAAGAAAGTCCTCAAAGAGAAATATTTTGCTGATGTGGAAAAGGTAAAACAAAAAACAGCAGAAACACTAAGCAGCATCAAAATTAATGAGTTTAACACTGTTTTGATCAGTGGAAAAAACACCTTGATAGGTATATTGTATTGCATCAAATGGAGAGTATTTTGAAGGTGACTGAAGTTTAAACATGTAATAATAAACACAATTTTTTATAAATAAATTCTGTTTTGGGGGTCCCCTCTTGAATGTGCAATGGAATGTTATTCATCCATAAATATGAGGAAACCCCACCATTTGCAACAACATGGATGGACCTTTAAAGCATTATGCTGAGTGAAATAAGTCAGAGGACAAGAAATACTATATGATCTAGAATAAAAAAACAACAACAAAAAAACAAACCTTAGAAAAAGAGATCAAATTTGTGGTTACCAGAAGAAGGAGGTAAAGGGAGGGGAAACTGCAGAAAGGATCAAAAGGTACAAACTTCCATTTATAACATAAATTAGAACTAGTGGTGAAATGTCCAACATAATGACTATAGCTAACAGCTATATATAATACGTAAGGAATCCTAAGAGTTCTCATCACAAACAGAAATTTTTTTTCTTTTTAAAAAAAAATTGTATCTATACGAGAAGATGAATGTTAGCTGAACCACTTGTGGTAATCAGTTCACAATCAGATGCTCCTCAACTTAAAATGGGGTTATGTCTCAATAAAACAATTGTTAGTCGAGCCCTGACTGATGTAGCTCAGTCGATTAGGCATCATCCTGCAAAGTGAAAGGTCACTGATTCATTTCCAGGTCAGGGCACATGCCTGGGTTTTGGGCCATGTCCCCAGTTAGAGGTGTGCGAGAGGCAACCAACTGATGTTTCTCTGGCACATCATGTTTCTCTCCCCTTCTCCCTTCCTTCCTCTCTCTCTAAAAATGAATAAATAAAATCTTAAAAAAATTGTTAGTTGAAAATATTGTGAGTTGAAACCACATATAATACATGTAAGCTAGTGAACATCATAGCTTAACCTAGCCTACCGTAAATATTAACAAAACACTTAACCTTGGCCTACAGCTGAGCAAAATTATCTTGCTGCTGATGCCCAGCATTATAATAGAGTATAACACTGCATATCACTAGCCTAGAAAAGATCAAAATTCAAAATTTGAGTCACAACTCCCACTAAATGCATATTGCTTTTACACTATCACAAACTTGAAAAATTGTAAATCAAACAACTGTAAGTTAGGGATGGTCTGTACATGTAAATTGAACCATTATGCTCTATGCCTTAAACGTATATAGTGATACATGTCAATCATTTATCAGTAAAACTGAAAAGAATTTCTCTAATGGTCAGCATGCTATACAGAAGACTAAGTAGAAGCTGTTGGCCTTCAGCTTGAGAACTAAGGAAGTATGTACTGTTTATCAAAGATTGGCAGGAACCTTGTGACCAGACACATCAAGTAACACAGTCTTCCTCAGACCCCTGCAGCCACCCGGATGATCAACCACCTCTTGCCCCTTCCATTTCTCCTTGATGGAAAAGAAGCCTGAAAGCTGTACTTTTTAATGATGGATGTTAGGTACCATTAAGTCTTCAATCTTCCTGGTTGGCACTTCTCAATTGATTAACTTTTTCTTAGTCTTCCCCTTGCACTCTTCCAAAACTGAAAAAGTAGAGGTAAAAACTCTTTCATATAGCAAATATCCAATCAGTATTCGAATTAGCATTTCACTCATGAATGTAGTGCTGGTTGAATTTCACTATACAGTACTGGTTGGATCATATGAGGTTTTATTGGTAAAACTGCTTCACAGAGAGTGTGGTGTTCTTACAACAGAAAGTATACCAAATGCTTCTGCGATATAGGTTGACATTGGTGGGTATTTCCTAGATCCATCAACTCATTAGGGTGTTGTAAAATGATAAATTCCAATTCTAGTATTCCATCTTAATTTGTTAACTGAAGTATTTCTATAAAGAGAAATATCCTTCACCAATGTTTTAGTTACCCAGGCATAGAGTTTATATTGGAAAGACAGGATAAATGCTTGATTTGTTCCCTTTTTACAAATTAAATTTCAAAATAATGAAGTCATCAGCATCCTGCAACAGGTGCCAGTTAATGTTTCTACTTCAGCTATTGGTGAGTCATGTCTCTCCACCCCCCACCCCTACAAACTCAATAGTTTAATACAATAAAGCATTTCTGCTTGTGGCCAAGAGGAAGAAACAAGGCCCAGGTTACCTTCTTGTCTAAAATATTTTTTTTTAAATATAAAACACAGGAAACAATAATTTGTGAGACATTAGACTTTAGGTAACAAAGGACAATTATCTCTGAGAGATGGGAAACTAGTAAGGCAAGCTCAAATAATGCCCCCCTATACTGACTTTTCTATGTTGAGGCATGTTCTCCCTATTCCCACTTTGCTGAGGGTTTTTATCATAAGTGGTTGCTGGATTTTAAGAGGAGCTGCAGTCACATTGTAAGGAGAAGAGATACAGGCAAGGGAATAATTGAGGCTGCTTCTGCAATAGGTGTAATTTAGGATCATTATTAACTTACAGACTTAGTCATCATTTATGTGTCTCAGTTCATTGCATTTGTCCTTATTGATATTGACATTGTCCATATTAGGACAGTGGAAGCCTGCATTTACTTGGAACCCCGGGCCACATCCTACAAGTCTGGAAACTACATATCCCAGAATTGCATTTCCTATGTGGTTTTGGGTCAGTTTGTCAATGACAGGAACTTGCGAAATTTGAAAGTTGAAGGCAGAAGCCATTATGCCCACGAGTTTGCTGTGACCAGATTGAATTGCTTCACCAACCTGATTGGCAGCTTCTCAGGCTCTTGTAGAATTCTTGACTTTCAACCTCTTCGACCTTCAGACTGAAGACATTAGTAATATAACCCTCCATCTGCTTTTCTGGCTTTTCCCCACTTATATAAATTCAAATTCTTTTAATAAACTGGTTTATTCCAATAACCATTGTTGTGGCTCTTTTATTTGAATCTGGGCTGATACAGAGTTTCCTCAAGTTGTCTCCTGAGTCATTTTGATATAACATTGTGCAATCTTTGATAACTTACTTCTGGTATAAGAAAATATTCTAAGGTTATTTTATACTATTACTGCCTAAGAACTGGAATCAGCCATTTCTTCAGGGACATCCTGAGGTTTTTTGTTGTGTGTTTCATTTTTTTTGTTTCTTGGAATACTTCCTCTCTGTCTGAGTACATAATTTATTAACAACAGCTTTTATCACTGTCTGATGTTAAAATTATACACTTATGTGTTCATGATCTGTCTCCTCCATCAGAAATAAGTCCACTGTGAGCAATGAATTTGCTTTCTTTCCTACTGTAGCCCTAATATATTCCCAGCTACTAAACTTATTTATTTTCTTATTCCTGTTTGGGAATTTAAAAAAAACTCCTCACCTGAGGATATATTTATTAATTTTAGAGAGAGTAGAGCGGGGAAGAGAGAGAGAGAGAGACATTGATGGGAGAGAAACATCGGTCAGTTGCCTCCCATCCAGGCACGGAACCCACAACCCAGGTGTGTGCTCCTCCTACTGAGGATTACACCCACATCCCTTTGTTTTACCAGATGAGGATCCATCCAGATGAACCACCCTGACAAGGATTATGTAGGGATTTCTAATATTTCTGTTTAATGACTAGTACCTTGAGCCCCTTTAATGCAGAATTAACTCCTCCACCAGAAATACTCTTGCCTTGTTTATAAAATATATTCCACAGAATTCTGATGTCTATGCTTTTTTTTAAATTCTATGCAATGGAGAAACTGTTAACAAAGTAAATAAGTTTAAACTTTTTCTGTTAAACTTCCTATGCAAGGTGAGTGTTGCTGGGTTTTTGCTTTTGTCTTTATTACATTGAAATTAAATTCAACATTTGCAACTCAAAAAAAGTACTCAGAAAATTTCCTGTGATGTGCCAGGCATTTTTCTTCCAGGGACAAGCCTTGAATACATACACCAAAAATGCACTAGACCAGGGCAAAAGTAAGTGTATTTTTTCAACAAAAATTTGCTGCAATGAAGCTGTTATGTGACACCTAGCAGCTTTGTGGTTTCTGCTGACACAAAAAATAAATAGTGCACTCAGAAAAGTATCACCACAGTAGTCTATTTTATATGAGTACACTGGTGCCAAACATTTGATGCTAACCACAGAGAGAAAAAGTCAGTATGGAAATTAATACATGGTAAAAATTGAAATGTGAATAATCATAATCACACCACTACAAACCACATGTTTTTCATAAAATGTCTGCAATTTTCTTATTGGCAGGCTGAATACCTGTAATTAGAGAAAGTCTTCAGACTAAAGAAATATATATAACCTTTTTTTTCTATAACTTCAGTGATTTGAATTGATTGGAAAAGAGGAGTAGCTAGAAATTTTTTGGTGTTTTAACAAATCCTAATTACCGCAGCTAAACTGAAAGAGTGTACCTAGAGAGGCCCTTTATTAAAGTTTTACTAAATCAAAATGTTTTTATATAAAAACAAGCATATTGCAATTGCATTTGTAAAGTGTTACCAAAATACATCAGGTTTTAAAAACAAGTCTTATCTTTACACTTTAAACATGTATTCTTTGCTTGTACAATCTACAAAGGTACTGTGAATTATTGGTGTCTGAATACTTCAGTTTAGTGTTTTGTAAAGTAAAAAAGCACTGAAGGTAGAAAATGTTAACTAAATGAGTCAGAACCACTCACAAAAATGCAAACAGGAACAGACTAATCAGTACTGCCAAACCAATATCCAAGGTGTGATCTGTGGCAAAATGAGCCTGTTTGGTAAACTATGAATGGGTTAAAGAGGTAATAGTGAGTATTTGTATTATTTTTATATACTCCAAATACAAAATATGTCAAGTCAGAGAAGACTGTAAGAAAAATAATATATTGATTTATAATAAAATATATCTATTTTTGATATTCCTAAATTCATTTTATTGCAAGCCTTAATGGAACGAGGATTAGAAAAAGCAGAGCATGCTGGGGAACAGTAGTATAACTCACGAGACAGAATATGGAAAATGATCAGATTGCAAGTCTTCTGAACTGGGCTTTCCACTTAAATAAATAACACACGTAGACACTCATTTTTTCCTGTAAGTCTGGGTCCTCCTGAAAGCAGACACCAAGATGAAGTTAAAAATGCAGAGGTGTCGTAGAGGTAACACCTGTGCAAGATAAAGAGCACAGGGAGCAAAAGTGGGCAGAGAAAGCCTACAGTCCACAGTGCAAGTTGACACTGTAAAAGGGAAAAGATGAAAGACTAGGCAGGAAGAGCCTCAGACTGTGGTTCAGCTCTGAGAAAGTCTCAGCCCGGAGGGAAGCCCCAGTACGAAGATTGCTCACAAAGGAGTTTCGAATTGGGAGGAAATTGCCATGCTTTGGTACCCATGCTGTCTTTAGTCTCTCCAGGAAGCTGTTTAGAGAGAACTTGACCTTGATTTGAACACAGGGACAGATTCTGAAGGCACTGCAGTTGGAGGCTGTCAGCTCACTTCATTCCTCATGGCAGCTTCTCTCTTGAGGGCAGATCTAAGTGGCACACCTTCATGCCTGCCATATTTCCTGTCCAAATTGTAGGGATCTCTAAAGCTTTCTTTCTCTTTAGTGATAAGGTAGATTATCTTAAAATGCCAAATATAATATGTGCTAACCTAAGAATATGTCATATGGACTATTTGATCTTTCAGTTATTGTGAAAATACACAAAAAGACATGTACAGTAAAAAAAAAAAATACACTAAAAAGTTTCAGAGAGATGCACCAAAACATGTATAATTGAACAAAAATTAAAATGACATCAGGCTTCTTAACACCAACAGCATACGCAAGGGGACAAGAGGGTACCCATTAGAAAGAAATGGTGGAGTTTCAATCAAGATGGCAGTATAGGTAAACACAGCTTACCTCCTCACACAACCACATCAAAATTACAATGAAAATGTAGAACGACCATCACTCAGAACCATCAGAAGTCAAGTTAAATGAAAGTTTGACAACAATGGAATTAAAGAAACCACATCTATCCAGGCTGGTAGGAGTGGTGGAGACACAGAATGACTGGTCCCACATCCATGTGTGGTGGATAAAAATTTGGTAGGGACATCTCAAGAGAGAGAGGAGTCCCAGCCACACACCAGGTTCCCCAACCCAAGGTTCCAGAGCCAGGAAGATAAGTCCCCATTACTTCTGGGTTCAAAACCATCAGGAATGAATTAGTGGAAGAAATTGCTGGAGTCACAAGCAGTTCCCTTTAACAAACCCATACATGGATTTATTCAGACTCACTATCTTTGAGCTACAGTGCTGAGACAGCAGCTTGAATGGCACCAGTAGCATATAGGGAGGAACCAAAGTATCTAGCATCAAGGAAGGAGCTGAGGAATAGCTTTCTCCTAGACAGAAAGTCGAGCAGAGGCCATTGTCCCTTTTCTGAGCCCTTCCCCCACAGAGCTACAGAGCTAGCAGATAGGTTCCATATATCAGTCTCCATCAACCTGGTTGACACTGTTTGCCCTGCCCTGGAGATCCCTGAAGACTCTTCCCCACCCAACTTATGGGTCCGCCCAAGTTGTTACCCATGACTTTTCCATATGAATACTCTGTGGGAAGCTACAGACCATGTCATGCAACACTACCCTGCCCCCGCACAGTGGATCCTCCACAGAGGGTGGAGGTTGGTGGTCAGTGGTCACAGCCAATCCTTGCAACTGACTAGCCTGGGCAAATCCCTCCCATTGATCTGCCAATAACAATCAAGCCTTAACTACAAAAAGAGGGTGTACTCAGCCCACACAAAGGGTGTACCTTAAATACTTACCTACTTGTTAAGCTATGTTTCCAAGACAGTGAGTCATAGCAGCTCTACCTAATACATAGAAGCAAATACAGAGAGGCTGCCAAAATGAGGAAGCAAGAGAAAAAAAAACATAGCCCAAATGAAAGAACAGATCAAAACTCCACAAAAAGAACTAAACAAAATGGAGAAAAGCCACCTATCAGACGCAGAGTTCAAAACACTGGTAACAGGATGTTCAAGAAACTTAGTGAGGACTTTAACAACATAAAAAGATTCAGTCAGAGATTAAGGATACACTAAGTGAAATAAAGAACAATACCCAGAGACAATACCCAGGGAAACAAGAATAGAGTGGATCAAGCTGAGAATCAAATCTATGATTTGGAACATAAGGAAGCAAAATAAATAACCAATCAGAATAAGAAAAAAAAAAGGATCCAAAAAAATGATGATAGTGTAAGCAACCTCTGGGAAAACTTCAAGAGGTCCAACATTTGTATCATATGGGTGCCAGAAAGAGAAGAGAAAGAGCAAGAAATTGGAAATCTATTTGAAAAAATAATGAGAGAAAACGTCCCTAATTTGGTGAAGGAAATAGACATGCAAGTCTAGGAAGCACAGAGAGTCCCAAACAAGATGGATGCGAAGAGTCCCACGCCAAGACATCTCATAATTAAAATGCCAAAGATTAAAGATAAAGAGAAAATCTTAAAAAGATCAAGAGAAAAGCAGTTGATTACCTACCGAAGAGTTCCCATAAGAGTGTCAGCTGACTTCTCAAAAGAAACTTTCCAGGCTAGAAGGTATTGGCAAGAAATACTCAAAGTTATGAAAAACAAGGACCTACAACCTAGATTGCTCTACTCAACAAAGCTATCATTTAGAATTGAAGGGCAGATAAAGAGCTTCCTAGACAAGAAAAAACTAAAGGAGTTTATCATCACCAAAATATTATTATATGGTATGTTAAAGAGAAATATTTAAGAAAAAGAAGGTCAAAACTGTGAACAATAAATGGGAAGTAAATGCATATCTATCAACAATTGAATCTAAAAACAAACTAAGCAAACAAGAAGAACAGAGACAAAATCATGGATATGGAGATTTTTTGAGGGAGGGAGTGGGAGGTGGGGTGGAGGGGAGCAAAGGAGGAAAAATTGGGACAACTGCAATGGCAAAATATAATTTAAAAAAGTGCTGAAGCAACTTTGAATTAGAATTTTATACCTAGATGATCTTTTAAATGTCAGAGTAAAATGGAAAGGTTCTCAAGCATATGAGGTTTCAGAAGTTTTATCACACACATCCTTCATTGAAAATACTTTTGGAAGAAGCATTCCATAAACAAGAAAAATGAACAATGAATAATGTTCACTGTTTTTATATAATCATCAACCCCCCCCCCCCGCAAAAAAAGAGAGAAAACAAGAAAAAGATAGGGGGGAAAGGAAAAGGATGCCTCAATTAAAATTCTAGTTATAGGGTATTAGACTGGTGGTAGCCAAGAGAAGGCTAAGATATCAATCTTTGAAGAGAACATGCCAATATTATTTTAGGCTGGATTTTCACAGAATCAGGACCAGAGCAAAGGATTTGAGAGCAAGTAGTTTATTTTATTGGTTACTCTAAGCCATCATAGGGAAATGCAGAAGTGAAGCAGGGAAGGGGAGAATGCCAATACATAATAAGTTAAGGAGTAGGTTATCACCTAGGTGGTGAGATTAAATCCCTTTGGGACACTCCAAGAGACTAGAATGTGCCTCAAACTTGCTTCATTCAGGGAGCAAAAAAGCTGGGGGATTTACCCACCCACTCCTACCCTCATTGGTTAAGGACCGTTCTCATGGGCATTAGCTCCCTGTAGATTCCAGCCTGCCCTGCATATGGTTGAGCACTGTCCTGAGACCCAGGAAACCTTCTGGCTAGGGGGTCACAGTGCCTGAAGCAAGAAGCACAGGGGATGTGGGTTGGGCACCAACAGCATCCGCGGCAGTCTGAACCTCATACCACACATATGTACTTATGCCATACATGAAATTATCCCTGTTTAGTCACTATTCTTCAATTTACTGACTGGTCACAATTTTTGAAATTTTAAAATGAAGTAAAATTTAAATGAAATAAAATAAACCACAATCAATAGAAAGCTAATGGGACAAACTATAACCTCTGCTGCAATTGATCTGGAGGCTATGACTGCTATTTACCATCTTAGCTCTCTAGCTGCCGTTTTATACTCCACTATCCTTGGCTAGCAATCCTGGTAGCCTGCATTGCTTTGCTTTAACAAAATTCAGGTGCACAACCCTGAGGGGTGTGATCACCTGTTTACTGTTCTCTAATCCACAGTTGCTTCAATGACCTTTTCACTGATATCATTACGCATAGAAGCATCAAGATAAACAGTGAATGTCCTAAGGACAGTGAATGTCCTAAGTTCCGAGAATGCTTCTTCTTTCTCCCATTATGTGTTGGGGTGGCCAAAAAGTCCATTTAGTGTTCTCCATAAAATAAAAGACACATTTTTCACTTTCACCAATAACTTTATTGATTTAGGTAATTTGAGTATATCGGCTATCTCCCACTAGTGACTTCCAGTAAGTAGAGGCTGGGGGTGCTATTAAAACATCTTCCAAAGCATAAGACAGCCCCACAGCAAAGAATTATTTAGCCATAATGTCAATAGTATCGAGAAACTTCGCAAACCACTTTTGACACTTTTCATCAGTCACAGCACCTTCTCCATACACTGCACAGATCTTTTTTGTGTGTGTTTCAGTTGCATTTTCACTTTTCGGAAATAATAAAGCATAATATGCTAGAAATGTAGCGTATCTTCTTCCATGTTCAAGATTAATATGTCAGCACAAAAATTCACCAATTTTGATAAGTTTTTTTGAATGTACACTGATATGACACCTGCCACAATACAATCTAACAAAATTGTTTTGAATGAAGTTAAAGGCAACTAAGCAGTACTAGAGCCATTGTATGGAAAAAGATAAATGAACTTTGTGGCCAACCCAAGAGTAGTAACTCTGTCTCCTCATAATATAATAAGTCAATTACACCATCCTGTACAGCACTCTGTCTTTGCCTGCTGGCCCACTGGTCCAAAGAGTCAAAATAATCTGGTGGCAACCACAGCTTCAGATTTATTAGCTAGAACCTTCCTGGTCCCCTGTAGTCCAGCATAACACAAGTTTTTCAGATAAAAGTACAAACTTCAAAAGGGGTTTATTGTGAGTGATGACAAAAGGCACCCCTACTTCTTTGCTTTCTGGACCCATGTGTTCTGGCTGTTACAGTCATAGCAATATAATGACCATTGGTTGAAAGTATATGTCACACCTTGAAGGGCAGCACTCAATTGCCACAGAGTGTCATTCACAAGCTGGTGTCTTAGCTTGTACCTGTAAAGAAGTTGTTCTAACATTCTATCAAAGTGGCATATTCAAGTAATAAAGTGTATGGTAGGACCAGTGATCCCTGGTCATCTGAATATATTTATGTCTTCTTAGCTGTAAATGGGTCCAATTGCAAGCAACTTGAATAAAATTATTGATTGCTTTAGAGTGACAGTACCATTTTAGCACACAGCATCAATCTCTGGTACAGACAGATCTGATAATTCAACAGCAGTGGTCATTGGATTAGCTTTGGTAGGAGACAGCAATGTTGTAGAACACAGGTACAACCACCATGACTACTGTTTTATAGACCCACTATGAGCACTGTCATGGCCAAGGACAGAAGCTAGCTAACCTCTCTTGATGAGCTACACAGTACATTTTGTTCTCATTCCAAGCATCCACCCACATATCTCTTCCAAAGTTTTATTCCTCCTAGGCTCCTGACCCACCAGCCAAGCCACATGGTACTTCTCAGGATCTTATGTATAGTCTTTCAGACTACTTTTCTATCTACACAAAGGTGGTGACCTAGTATACTGCTTCAAGCTCTGCCCTCTGGGATAATTTCCTTTCATCATGGCCTTTGGGCCACACCTGTGTAGGTCCATAGATAGTGTAGCATCAGTTCATTTTTAACACAGTCCAACATATTTAGCCAACTCATTTGTAAAACAAGGCATAAAAGAACATCTTAAAAAATCCCATGTGTTTGGAGATTTGAAATAGCATACTACTGAATGACTTCAGCTTAAACAGAAAAAACGCAAAAGAAACTTGTGAAATACTTAGAACTAAAAGTTAATGTACTGTATATGAAGTCTAAGGAAAATTACTAAAACAATGTTTCATGGAAACAATGCTTTAAATATATTATTAGAAAATTAGAACAATTGAAAACAAGTGAGCTGGGATTTCAAGCCAAGAAGTTAGAAGAGGGACAACAGAGTAAAGGTGGTGAGGAAAAAAGAAGGAGATGTGTAATAAATAATGCAGACACCGGCCTGCAGTGTCTGAGTCATTATGGATGAATGAGACATTCACATGGACTACCAAATCCAGTGGAGGAAAAGGGACAGCATGGCTTTTCTCTCAGGAGGAGCAAAAGCCTTGGCCCTTGCTGTGACTTTATTGGGTTTCTGGGCACATTACGGTGATGGTCCTCATTTACTATACACAAGTTCGCTTTAGGTAGTTACCTTTTACAGAAAACAAAGGAGCCAATGCCACTAATCACATCACAGAAGAGGTATATTTGCAAGTGAAAAGGCAAAAGTGGTTGAACCAGTGCATTTATCCTTGGAAGGTTTAGCATGGATTTTAGGAAGTTACTTTGCAGTAAATGTCCTTAATTCAGGGTGAGGGAGTTTTTTAGCAACAGCAAGACTCAAAGCAGCCTAGGCACACTGTAGGCCTGATTCCCCACTGGAGAACCTATTCGTGGGCGTGGGTCCTGTGCATCTCTGAGTGGGACCCAGGCCCAAGCCACGCAGAATGGTCTCCTACAATAAAGACAGTCAGCATCAATAAAATAGAGAATGCCAAAAAATAAATAAATGAAGCAAAAGGGAGAGATCAGCAAAAACCAAGAGCTAGTTTTTT
Organism: Tonatia bakeri; assembly: GCA_004024845.1. Taxonomy (NCBI): domain Eukaryota; kingdom Metazoa; phylum Chordata; class Mammalia; order Chiroptera; family Phyllostomidae; genus Tonatia; species Tonatia bakeri. Next base: position 148,445 of record PVIA01001418.1, read on the forward strand.
GGAAAGACAAAGAAGGTAGACAAATAGATATGCATATAATATATGACTCAGAACCCCCAATTCTGGTAATATGCCCAGAGATGATCTTGCACAGCCCCACAAAGGAATAGATTCAAGCTAAGTTTGTCTCAGCACTATTTGTGATAACAGACATTTGAAGGCACCATGTTGTTCCATCTCTGAGACAATGGATAGATAAAATGCGATGATACATATGATAGAATGCTATGAGGTAGTCAGAAATAATGAACTAGATATAATCAAAGCTACATGGATAACTCTTGAAAATATGTAAGATAAAGATATTATACATAGTGCAATCTCATATATGTAAATTAAAAACACCTGAATATGGAGGGAACACTGAGTGTTTTAGAGATACAAACATTTTTGGGGAATAAAACACATTAGAATAGACCCTGGGGAGAGTGAGGAAGATATGATATAAATTGGAAGAGGATCTGAAGAGGAAATATACCATAATAAAATTAAATATGATAAAATCAAACAAGAGAAGGGATGTGCTAATGTAGTGTATCATAAACCAAAAGCAGACTACAATAGTATGGAATAGTCTCACACATAACAAAACACACTTGGAAATTCCACTGAAATAATCTGAGTCATTGACCAAACTATTTGTACTTAAAATTTTAAAAAATTGTATGTCACTATTAAGCACTAATTGAATGACATGAAAAGTGAATTTTATATAATATAGAGATCTTATTCTTTCATAAAGCCAAGACATGTCTCTTTGAAAGATTTCGAGATTTAATTTTTGATTCAGGTTTCCCTTGGGCTTTATTATGCTTTTTCTGTGAGCAAACTTTCCCTATAGTATTCCCAGTTCTTAAAGAATTCAAATATTATCCAACCTAAAACTCTATATGACATGAAAATATCCTAAAAGTAATAAAATGCATCATCTGATCTGAAAATCCAATTTTAGATCTATACTTTTAAGGTTCCAATTTTTTTCTCTTCAAAATATTTTAATAATTTTTATTTTAATTTTTTTGTCAGATCAGTAGACTAAGAGAAAACTTTAATTTCTAAGCACTCAAATTACCTATGTGTTTTTGTTTTATAAACCTATGCATAAAATAAGTGACATGAAATAATTACACTTTGAAAGTTTGCCTGACAGAACCAAAACAATGTTCAGTTGGCATTTGTACACTTAAAAGACCCTCAAAGGATTACCCAGAAATGTGCCACTTTGACACTTATGTCACAAGTTTTGATCTAATGTCTCTGCGACATACCTATCATGTCCGCTTTTCTTGGTAAATAAATCATTTCCAGTAAGAAGTATTCTCTTTTTTCTTGGCAGCATCACTTGCCAAGGCAGTCTGAAGAACTTCCAAACTGCAGGCCTCCTGTTTGGTCATCATCTTGGCCAACATCTTCTGTTAGATTTGGCTTATTAAGGGTGTCATAGATCTTATGAATATTTACCAATGTGGAGAGATGAGAATTCAGCTGAAAGACCACATTCATTCCCTCTGAGCTCCAGCACTAGGGCAGCAGCTTGAAAGGCACCAGAGCCATATGGGAAGGAACTGAACTGTCTGGCATCAGGGTAAGAGCTACAGGGGCAGCTATCTCCAAGGCAGAAATGCTGACAGAGTTCATTCATTGTTCCTTTCTTAATGATTTTTAAAGTCAATATACCTTAAGACATTTTTAGGTCAGATATAAACATTAATTTACTTGCTAAAGTATCCATTACATTTAAAGCATACATTCTATAACTATAAAGATCTTTGACAGATATTATTTTATCTGTTCTGAACACTTTCAGAAAACAGTTAAATTTGTATTTTCTCTTCTTGTGAACACTGATGATACTTTTGTTCTAAGTCAAAAACAATTTTGTACAAAGACAGACATATTTAAATTTGATGATCAATTTTGGAGTGGAGATAGAATAAAATTTGTCTTTAGACAAAAATAATTGTACCAAAGAAATCTTAGCTCCAGGATCACAGAGTATTAGGCTGAAAGAGGCCTGAAGATGGGGACATCATTTGCTAAAAGAATCACTTGTGTTAAAGATAAAATTTACATGGTTTAGTGTACAGAAAATATAGGTGGTACTCAATGTTTTTGAATGAATTCAGTGCCAAGATATATCATCACAGCATATCACTTCCTTTTTTATCAACATTTTTATTGTAGTTTTTCTACTATCATTTATCCCCCTTATACCCAGCTTCCCCCAGCAGTCACCAACCTCCCAGTTGTCCATGTCCATAGGTCATTTTTCCTTTTTGCTCATCCCTCCACTCCCTAATCTCCCCTCACCGTAACTGTCATTCTGCTTTCTATCTATAAGTCTGTCTCTATTTTGCTTATTCAGTTTGTTCATTTGATTCCACATGAGTGAAATCACATGGTGTTTGTCTTTCTCTGACTGGCTTATTTCACTTAGCTCAATGTTATCCAGATCCATTCATGCTGTTGCACAGGGGAAACTTCTCTTCTTTTTTACAGGTGAGTAGTCTTCCATTGTGTAAATGTCCCATAGTTGTTTTGTCCACTCATCTACTGATGGAAACTTGAGCTGCTTCCATATCTTGGTGGTTCTAAATAACACTGCAATGAACATAAGAGTGCTTATGTTCTTTCAAATTAGTGTTTTTGGTTTCTTTGTATATATTCCCAGAACTGGAATCACTGGCTCAAAAGGCAGATCCATTTTTAATTTTTTGAGATATGTTCATACTGCTTTCCACAGTGCCTGTGTCAGTCTGCACTCCCACCAACAGTACAAAAGGGTTCCCTTTTCTCCACATCCTTCCCAGTGCTTGCTGTTTGTTGATTTATTGATGATAGCCCTTCTGACTGGTGTGAGGTAATATCTCACCGTGGTTTAAATTTGCGTTTCTCTGATGATTAGTGACATTGAGCATCTTTTCATATATCTATTGGCCATCTGCATGTCTTTTTTGAAGAACTGTCTGTTCGGTTCCTTTTCCCATTTTTTATTGTGATTGTTTGTTTTTTGGGTGTTGAGTTTCATAAGTTCTTTATAAATTTTGATATTAACCCCTTATCATATATGTTGCTGAATATGTTCTCCCATTCCGTGCATTGTCCTTTTATTTTGTTGATCATTTGCTGTGCAAAAAATTTTAGTTTGATGTAGTCCCATTTGATTATATTTTTCTTTTGTTTCTCTTGCCTGAGATATATCAGATAAAATACTGTTGCAAGCAATGTCCAAGATTTTACTGCTTATGTTTTCTTGTAGGATTTTTATGGTTTGGGGTCTAAAATTTAAGTCTTTGATCCATTTTGAATTTATTCTTGTGTATGGTATAAGAATGTGATCTAATTTCATTTTCTGCATGTGTCTGCCCAATTTTCCCAACGTTATTTATTGAATAAACTCTCTTTAGCCCATTGCATATGCTTGCTTCCTCTGTTGAATATTGACTACAACTGTGTGGGTTTATTTCTGAGTTCTTTATTGTTCCATTGACCTATGTGTCAGTTTTTATACCAGTACCATGTCGTTTTGATTACTATGGCCTTTAGTATAGTTTGATATAAGGTAGTGTGGTTCCTCTACCTTTGTTCTTCTTTCTCAGGATCACTATAGTTATGTGGGGCCTTTTGATGTTCCATATAAATTTTTGAAATATTTTTTCTAGTTTTGTGAAATACGTCATTGGAATCTTGATAAGAATTGCATTGAATCTATAGGTTGCTTTGTGTTAGCATGGACATTTTACTGATGTTCATTTTTCCTACCCCCGAACACAGTATATGCTCCCACTTAATTGTATCTTCTTCAGTTTCTTCCTTCAATGTCTAATAATTTTCTGAGTACAGGTAGGTCTTTTACATCCTTGGTTAGGTTTATTTTTAGGTGTTTTATTCTTTTGAGACAATCATGAATGGGATTGGTTTCTTAACTTCCTTTTCTGGTTGTTCTATATTGGCATATAAAAATGCAACTGATTTCTGGATATTAATTTTGTATCCTGCTACTTTTCTGAATTCATTATCAGTTCTTGTAGTTTCTTGGTGGAGTCCTAAGGTTCTCTATGTACAGTGTCATGTCATCTGCAAATAAAGGCAGATTTAATATACTGAAAACATAGCTGGTACTCAATTAATTTTTGAATGGATGAAGTGCAAAGATACATTATCATAGGCTATCATTTCGTTTTAAATAACCTTCACTGAGATCATCATCTGGAGAAGCAACAGGAAGGTTCTCAGACAGGGTCTGGAGGGTGGTGCAGATGGGGCTGAGTGAGAGTTTCATCTGCACCTTTAAAATTTTCCTTAGTGACACTCACGTTGCCTATAATAGCTTCTGGCTGAATAGGTGTCTGGAAGTGTAATATGTCCTTGGGGGTAGAGACTAGCTGACTTTTAGAGCTGTTGTAGATCAGATGTCAACATAAATATGTATGCATTCATGTTAGTAAGTGGCTACTGGGAATTGATTCCAATTACTTTCACTTTCAATATCTCATAGTGTAATGGTGGAGTTTGTAATGTGTTTTGTAGTACTGGCACCGACTGTTCAAATTTACATTTGTTTAAAACTCTAACAAAAAACAGCAGCCTAAACAAAGCCCTTTACAAAATGTCATTCAAAATCTTATGCTAATTCTGCACATTTAGTTCCCTTGGATTTTTGTTGCCCAGCTTTTTTTAACAGTATTTTTCTTGTTGTCAGCTTCTCTGACTGCGATTTTGAGAACACTGTCTCCTGCCTCACTAGGTGCTTGTAGGGAATCTCTCCTGCTGTGTTTCACACAGATCGATTCTGTATCTTAATAACAACTCTGGATACTGCGTTCTGTTCTTTTAGCTGCCATGATGTGTAAATGAGCCCTTACAATTCTTCGACTGGGAGCTGTATGGTTTTACATGACTAGTTTGATTTATAAGTTCCTCTTCAATCTCTGAGATCCTCAAGGCCAGAAGCTGTGACTTACCCCATGTTTGTATCTCCAGTATCTAGATCATAGCCCGAAATATGGAAGACAGTAACTGTTGAGGTGAACAGAAAAAGAAGGAGATTTGGGACTGAATATGAAAGAAATTTATTCTCATCATCAAATTAATTTCATGCTATATGTCATATTTTATGCCAGAGTTTATTTTGTGGAAGATGTTACACGCCTATGTGTATACTTGCTGCCAAACTAAAAACAAACAAACAGTAAAGCTAGTGCTAAAAGAGTTTGAGTAACTTACCTGAAATGAAACAATATTAGGATAACTAGTAAAAAATTTTCTTTCAAAAAGTTTCAACTCTTCTATCTAAATTCAGCTGATAGATAGGGAATTTCTCCCAATTCCAAAATGGTATCAACCACAAAAGGCAGAAACATTTGGGGGGAAATTGCTTGGTTAAAACTAGAAGTTGTTGTATCTTACCTAATGAAACTTGGATTGTCATTCAACACACTTAAAAGAGTTATGGTCCTCCGATGGCATGTAGCCACCCCAGAGAAGAAAAGATAAGGAGCAAAAAGAAGTTGTAGGAATGATGCAGTTCTCTCTAGATGTAACATTCAAATCATTGAAAATATCCAAGATTAGAAGGTCTGATTGCATAAACTGTCTCCCTAGTGTTCCACAAACCAAACATAATTCCAGGGAAAAAAGATCTACTTCTACCAATCTTTTACCATATTGATTCAGTTACTTATTACCGCATAACCAATCACCTCGAGATTTAGCAGCGTCAGAGAATTTCACTGTGTCTCATAGTTGTGTGGGTAAGAAAGTTGAGCAGGTCTCAGCTGAGAGACTCTTCTGTTCTATGAGGGATTGACTGAGATCATCAGTGAATAAACTGGTGAATAGGATGGTCTGAAAGGTCCAAGCCTTTCATCTTCATGACTGATACCTTGGTAGGAAAGTCTAGAAGGCTGAATTTAGCTGGATGCGTTGACCGGAGAACCAGCCTTGTAAATTGTCTAGCATGACAGTTGCAAGGTAGTTAAATTTATTACATGACAGCCTAGGGCTCCCAGAAAGAGCTTTTCAGGAGACAGGAAGTAGATGCTGCCAGTTTCTTAGGGTACTGCCCTGGAAACTGGCACAGTGTCGTTTCTGCCATAGTCTATTGGCCAGAGCAGGCACAGAGCCCTCCATAGCTAAGGGGACAAATGTCCAGATGTTTTGCTCTTCTGAGAGCAGAGTGACTGTGTTGTCATTACTACATCTAAATGTGTACAAAATTTTTCTCATTATCATTCAATAGTAGAATATGAAGCCAAAAAGTATTTTGAGGACCATTTAGACCAAACTTGACATTCCACAGAAGTAAAAACTGAGGTTCAATTCTCATGCAAATAAGTTATATGTCAGGCAGAACTAATACCCAAGGGTCAGTCATTGATCCCCTTCAGTTGTACTGATGTCATGTATATTTTGTCTTCGTATTTTTTCAAAAGGAATGTTATTAGGAAACCAAAAAGGATAAGCTATTTTTTAAATGACAAACTAACCAAATCTAGGATGACAAACCATAGAAACCACTGAATTTCTTGAAGACAAGTTTAAAAAAAAAAAACAAATTACGAATTTTGTGTCAATAATGTCTCATGGCTCAGTTTAAATTGCATTTATGCCCCTTCTTTTTTAAACTAAGTTCTCCTTCCTCAACCTTATCTTCTTCTTCTTCAAAGGCATCTTTCCAGTTCTTTGTCTTTCCACTTGTTACTCTTTTATCTCCTGTCTCCAAGATAGTTCTGGTCACTTCAGCCTAATGAGACCACTGACTTAATCATTTACGTGATCAAAGTGTAATTTCTTGTGGAAAACAATGCCTTATCACTGCATAGGACTTTCCTAACATATTAGTCTCTATCTCAGATACCCAGCAGAAAACCTATGAAGGTAAATCAAATTCAGATTTCATCTTAACCTATTGGCAAACAAGTTTTCTTAAACTTTCCTGTATCCCCAATAACCAGACTGCTTGCCTGGTTATGAGGATACAGGCAATTAATAGCAATTACATAGATCAAGTTAAAATACCAAAGTTTGTAGTTAATGCATTTACTCATTTAAATGATCTTATAAGTAACCAAAAGAAATTCAGTCACTTTTAGAAATCCCACTCCACGAATTTCATAATTCTCATTTTGGTGAGCTGCTAGCCATTCTGTGCCACATCACCTTTTGTTTTTTGTCATATCTGTGCAGCTTCACATGGTGCCTTCAAGTATTTTGCTTTACCCAAGTCTCACATATGTGATTATTTATTTAGTACAGTGGAGCCTCAGTTCTCGAACTTCGTTTATTAGAACTTAAATCATTCCTGAAGGCAGTTTGAGAAGTTATTTGTTTGAAAACCAAATCTCCTCCTTTGTTTGTCACCTGACAAACATGTTACTGATCATACAGGTGTCAGCGTGAGAGGGTTTGTCAGGTTGTGAAACAAGAAGCAAGTTTTATTTGACAACCAAGACATTTTTTTTTCCCATGAGCAACTTGGCCAAGAACCAAACTGCTTGAGAACCAAAACATATGAGAACTGGTTTGACTGTATTTTATTTTCATTAGCTCTTTATATTTCAAAGGACCTATTTAAAAAAAAAACTATTTTTTAAAACTATCATTGAAAAGTAAAAATGAAATATCTATGAATAGAACTTAACTACAAAAATAATTGTACTAAAATCAAAACAATATTATAAATTCTAAGGTGGTATCAATGCCTGCAGAAGTTTCTAAGCTGAGGATGGCTTCGTTGAAAAGGGATATTAGTATGGGATAGAAAGAGGCAAGTATATATTTTATCAATATCAAAAGAGTAATCTTTTTCATTTTCATTTATTTATTTATTTATTTTTAGATAGGGAAGGGGGGGGAGAGAGAGAGAGAGACATCAAGGTGTGGTTGCTGGGGGGCATGGCCTGCAACCCAGGCATGTGCCCTGACTGGGAATCGAACCTGCGATGCTTTGGTTCGCAGCTCGCGGTCAATCCACTGAGCTACGCCAGCCAGGGCATCTTTTTCATTTTATAATTGTGAATTCTATTTGTTCTTGATTGTAATATTGTTAAATTGCTTTCGTTTTCTTAGCACTTGATTAGGGGATCATTTTTTAAACTTTTGGTACAATTTTGTTGTAAATACAATTCTTTTCAATCATACATACTTATGTTTAATCCAATATTCTTTTAACAGAAGACTGTTATATAAAATAATGCCAGAGATATTTGGATTTCTTCTTGCCATTTCTTCTTTTGTCTTTTTGCCTTTTGCTCTACTTTCCTGTTTTATTCCTTTCTTGATTGGCGAACTTTTTTTCTAAATTTCTTTTCATTAAAGGGATTGGAAGTTACATATCCAGTTCCTGTTCTTTCAATTACATACAAATTTATATTTTTGGAGATATCTATATTTAATAATAACAACATCTAAACATTTTAATTTTACAAATACCTGCAGTTAACCTTTGCATAGTGTTAGGTTTTATTTACTTTGGTTTTTACCCCATCCCTTCATTCCAATCTCTAAATGTTGTTGTCATCAGCAATTTTATGACCATATATTTTTTTTATTTATTTTTAGAGAGAGGGGAAGGGTAGGAAAAAGAGAGGAAGAGAAACATCATGTGTGGTTGCCTCTCATGTGGCCCCCACTGCGGGCCTGGCCTGCAACCCAGGCATGTGCCCTGACTGGAAACTGAACTGGTGACCCTTTGGTTCGCAGCCCGAGCTCAATCCACTGAGCTACACCAGCCAGGGCTATGACCATATTTTATACTGGGTTTAAGTGTGAAATACATCAACAATATTACGACTTAATTGTGTATTTGTGTGCTGCATTTTCTTGTATAGCACATCTTCTATTTTCTAGTATTCATTTAAGGTTTTTCTATTGATGTATTCTTATGTAATTACTTTAGAGAAGTTCTGTGGGTGATTACTTTTTGAGCCTTTACAAGACTTCATATTTATTTATTTTTATCTCATGTTTAAATTCTGCTTGGATAAATATGTACTTGCATATTGGAAGGCATTTCTGGAGTGCTACCCAGTGCCACCAAGCAATTCTCCAGTTCCTGGTGGATGCAGACTGGGTGTCCTGTACGTTTAACTCAGTTTTGGCAATAGATCCTGCTAGTTAAGGCCTCAGTCCCACAATACTAACCTCACTGTAGGCACCAATTACAGGTTCAGGTTGTCACTTATGCTTCTGCACAGCTGGCTATAAATTGGAAGTTCCCACAGTCCTCCTTGGTTCTGTTAATTTGCTAAAGTAGCTCAAGGAACTCAGAGAAACATGTATAATGTTTATGTTTACCAGTTTGATTACAAAGGACATTACAAAAGATACAGCTTAATAGGCAGATGAAAAGGTACATGGGTGAGGTCTGGAAAGACCCCAAGGTCAGGAACTTCTGTCCCCATGGAACTGGGGTGTGTCACCTTCCTGGCATGTGGATGCATCATCAACCTGGATGCTCATCAAGACTCCTCAGTAAAGAGTTTTTATAGAGCTTAATCTGTGATAGCCTTCTTCCCCTTCCCAGATGTTGGTGGGTGGGGCTGAAAGTTCTTACCTTTTAGTAAATTGATCTTTCTGGTGATCAGCCCCATCATCAGGCTATTTACGATCCCTACCCTGTCTCCTCTTCAGCGGTGTTCAAAAGGGATTGTCATGAGCCCTGGTTGGTGTGGCTCAGTGTATTCAGCACTGGACTGCAAACCAAAGAGTCATCCAGTCAGGGCACAGGACTGGGTCGCAGGCCAGGTCCCCAGTTGTGGGTTCTTGAGAAGCTACCACCCATTGATGTTTGTCCCCTCTCTTTCTCCCTCCCTTCCCCTCTCTAAAAATAAATAATTAAATCTTTTTAAAAAATGACAAATTAGACTTTATTAAATTTAAAAAAAAAGGGGCTTGTCATGAATAACAAAAGACTTGGGAAATTGCAAAGGTTTTAGCTGCTTTGTCCAATGAACCAGAGTTAAAGACCAAGTATATTTCTCATGATACCACATTATTGATTTGTTGACTTCTAAAACCCATTCACTATTAAAGCACTATCCTCTCCTGGAGGCATTTCTGACTTTGGGACACAATGCTAGGAGATGTCGTGTGCATGGTACCCCCTGGAATCTGAAATGCTTCTGTTTCTGTATGGATAGTATTTTGTCCTTTTGGGAAGTTTTTAGCGATTTCTCTGAGTCCAAAGAATTCTGAAAATTCAGAAAGAATTGTGTAAGGCAAAAGTTTTTATTGTCTGAGTATTTCAAGATGTTGGCCTTAAACAAGTAGTCAGATATTTTTGCAGCAAAATGGGCTTGTTTGTAATCATCAAAGAATTGTAGTTCGTGGCATCTTGTCTAATGGTGAACTAAATGCACAAGTCCCTCTTTTACAGAAGAGAAGAGGAAGTTGAGAGAGATACTAATTAAAGAGATCTCCTGCTCTAGGACCTACATAGGGTGTTAGAGCACCCTCTTCTGGCCTCTTAACTTTACTTTTTTTAAAATTTAAATTTACTGATATAAGAGTGAGAGAGATAGAGAGAGATTGATTTGTTGTTCCACTCATTTATGCATTGGTTGTTTGCTTCTTGCATATGCCCTGACCAGGGATTGAACCTGAAACCTTGGTATATAAGGACAACAAATGCTCTAACCAACTGAGCTACCCGGCCAGACACAATTTTATTTTAAATGAGGTTTATTATTTTTTTACAGAGCACGGTCATAAATCACAGCATTTATGGTTTTAATGTAAGGGAAAATTTTTTTCAATTATATATTTGATTATTCCCCACCCCTTATTTTTTTCTTTCTGGAACTTTTATTTGATAAGCAACATTCATGCTGAAGTACTTTTTTATGTGCCTTTATTTCCTCATAATAATTATCTCTTTGTCTTCTGATCTACAATTGTGATATAGATTATCTTCTATAATTTTATTTTCCAAATAAATCTTTTGGTATTTATTGTTCATTTATTAAATTTTATTATTTTTAACTTGTATGAACTATGTTTTTCTCTGATTGCAACCTTTTTACTGCACCCTGTACTTGTTTTGTGGAGACAGTATTCTCTTGTATGATATCCAAATTGAAGATAGTTAATTCATTTTTTAAATGTTCTCTTTTGGTTCCTTAGATCATCTGATTGGTCATCTTAGTAAATCTTATTAATGCCTTTGGCTTTGTCAAATACCTGGTAAAATTTTTTGACTAATGTTCTAAGGTGATTAGTTAAGGTGGTATTATGGGTTGAATAGTGTCCTCCAAAAAGACATTTTGAAGTCCTCCTATTCTCAGTACCTGTTAACATGACTTTATTTGGAAATAGAGTGTTTGCAGAGGGAATCAAATCCAGTATGGCTGGCATTCACATAAGTGCAGAATTTGAATTTGGACACACGGGTAGAATGAGAGACAACAGAGGCAGAGTTTGAAGTGCTGCAGCTACAGTTCAGAGACCGTCTGCAAGCTGCCTGAAGCTGGGAGGAGGCAAGGAAGGATTCTGCCCTCCAGGTTTTGGGATCATATCTTGGCAGACAAGCTTAATTTCAAGTGTGTATCTTCCAAAACTGTGAGACAATACATTTCTGTTGTGTTAAGCCACCCAAGTCATGATCTCCTATTACAGCAGCTCTAAGAAAGTGATACAGGTGGATTTCCCGGGTTTTGTTTGCAGCTGCATGGATCCTTTTCCTCACAATGTTCTGCCTCGAGTGGAAGAGCTATATAAGTGAGGCAGTACCTGAAAGCACATGTGCGGAAGGACTAGAGTATCCCCCCTATCTGCCAGAAAAAGGAAGACTTTGCTTGGGTGATTAGTCAGAGTTCTCCAGAAAAACAGAACCAGTAGGATGTGTATGTATACATCCTATATGTACACATGAATACATACATTCTTTTTTTTTTAAAGATTTTATTTATTTATTTTTAGAGAGGTAAGGGGGAGAGAGAGAGAGAGAGAGAGAGAGAGAGAAACAAAAATGTGTGGTTGCTGGGAGACATGGCTTGCAACCCAGGCATGTGCCCTGACTGGGAATAGAACCTGCAATGCCTGGTTCGCAGCCCGCGCTCAATCCACTGAGCTACACCAGCCAGGGCGAATACATACATTCTATACATACACACACACACACATCCTATACACACACACAATCTTACTCATGTATATACGTATACGTATGTGTGTGTGTATATACACCACCTTCTGGAGAAACTTGCTGCAGCCGCCAAAATAATGCGACCTCTATAGCTTTATTATTATTTTCCCTGATGATTTTTCAGAGAAACATTCCTCTCTTCATATTAGTTCATTTTGAGCTTTCTTTTTTTCTGGATTTGCTCTAAATTTGGAAGTTGTTTTCTTCAGGATGTGGTTTTCTTCAAAGCATCTGGGCCTTGGTTTCTCTCACTCTCTCACTTCTCAGTCAATCTAATCACAATCTATTTACCAAAATCCATACAATTGATTGTCCCATACAATCGATCTTTTCAATATCCAGAAGTTCTTCAAGATATCTTATCTGTTCATGCAAACCTTTCTAATTTTGTAATGCTACTATGAACTTCTAATTTTAAGAAATTTGAAGCATAAAAGGAAGCAAATACATGTGTTTGGTCTTTTGTACCTATTCGCTCTCTGGCTTTGATGTTCAAATGTAAAATATCAAGACCAGAAGCAAAGGATTTCTTGTAAAATATGGTTTATTAGCATGTTTTTATCACTCTTATAAAATAAAAACACATGAATTAAAAATGTGTTTGTGTTAGTGTATGTAATGAAAAATGACACATAATGTATGAGAAATTTCCTCAACTTTCAAACGATAGAGTGTAGTTGGGTGGGTGAATTAATTGACTTACTCTATGAGCATTCTCCACGCCAAAGCACATAGAGTGAGTCAATAATTTCCCCTGTGGCTCAGAGGCTCAGCACTTGTAGGTGACCAGGAAGCTCTCAGTGCAATCCAGGCCCATATCTCTAGACCCCACAGGAAGATTCCCCACTCATATCTGCGCCCCTCATCAATAAAGGGACCATAAGCTTATTCTCAGAATAATTTGAGCCAGAGAAGCTGCAGATTCAGGAAAGCCAGTTGAATGACAGACCATAATGAGGCAAGGGGCTAACAGCATGGTATTAAAAGAATTATTACATATTGAATGATAAGTTCTTGTATTAATTTCATCATACTGCTGTAGCAAACTCAGTGGCTTATACAATAGAAATGCATTGTCTCACAGTACTGCAGGCTAAAAATTCAAGATCAAGGTGTAGGCAGGATTGGTTTCTTCTGAGGGCTGTGAGGATCTGTTTCAGGCCTCTGGTAGTTTGCTGGCAATCTTTAATATTTTGGCTTCCTCTGTGTCACCCCAATTTTTGCCTTTATCTTCATGTGACATTCTGTTTGTGTGTGTGTCCAAGCTTCCCTTTTCACATGAAACCAGTCATATTGGATTAGGTGCCCATTCTATTCTAGTATGACTTTACCTTAATTAGTTACATCTATAAATGACTATTTACAAATAAGGTCACATTCTGAGGTGCTGGCATAAATGAATGGCAGGGGGGAATGTGTGGGGAGAGACTTAATTCAACCCATAGTTGCTCCTCTGGGAATTCCAGTAAGTGGGCATATGGTAGACATCCTGGTCTCCCTTCTCCCTCTGAGTTTGAAGAAACTAAAAGCAGTTAGATATAAGATTCTCAAAATCTGACATTTGAAATTCTTCAAAGATTGTGCTTTACTTCTGATCATTCTACTTGTTGCCAGGTCTCATTCATGCACTCAAAAATTAAAATCAGCTATTTAGTTCTTAAATATGGATGAGCACCCAAGAACCACTAGGTACTTAAACAATGTTTCTCAGGGAAGAGACAGACTGCAACAAGGAGTCAGAAGTAGAAGGGACTAAAGATAACAGAGACAATGCAAGAACAGAAGCAAGCTTTTAAAAAATTATCACTGATAGTCACAGAGAGAGAAAAGAAAATACTGCAGTCATCAACCTAAAATTGGATGCCATGAAATGGAAATATTCAAAATATAAGGAAAAGGTCTTAGAAATCAAAAGGATAGAAATAAATAGAGGAAAGTAGACTGTCAAAGAAATAACATAAATGTAATACAGAATGACTCTCTGCTCCTCCTGTTCCCTAGACAGCTGTGTCTTCCCATGCAGTGCCAGCTGCAACCCTGAGACACGGTGGTGAAGGTTGGGGTGAATGGATTTGGCTGTATTGGGTGTGTGGTCACCAGAGCTGCTTTTAACTCTGGTAAAGTGGGTATTATCATCATCAGTGACCACTTCATTGATCTCAACTACATGGCTTGCATGTTCCAGTATGATTCTACTCATGGCAAGTTCAAATGCACAATCAAGGCTAAGAACATGAATCTTGTCATCAATGGAAAGTCCATCTCCATCTTCCAGTAGCAAGATTCTGCCAACATCAAATAGGATGATGCTGGTGCTGAGTATGTTGTGGAGTCCACCTGTGTCTTCACTACTATGGAGAAGGTTGGGGCTCACTTGAAAGGTGAAGCCAAGAGGGTCATCATCTGGTCCCCCTCTGTAGATGCTCCCATGTTTGTGATGGGTGTGAACCATGACACTTTGACAACTTCCTGAAGATTGTCAGAAATACCTCCTGCACCACCAACTGTTTGGCCCCCCAGCCAAGGTCATCCATGACAACTTTGGCATCATGGAGGGGCTCATGACCACAGTTCATGCCATCACTGCAACCCAGAATACCATGGATGGCCCCACTGGGAAGCTGTGGCATGATGGCCGAGAGGCTGCCCAGAATATCATCCCTGCTTCTACTGGCACTGCCAAGGCTATGGGGCAAGGTCATCCCTGAGCTGAATGGGAAGTTCACTGGCATGGCTTTCCATGTCCCCACCCCCAATGTGTCGGTTGTGGATCTAACCTGCCACCTGGAGAAAGTTGCCAAATATAATGACATCAAGACAGTAGTAAAACAGGTATCAGGGGGTTCCCTTAAGGGCATCTTGGGCTATACTGAGGACCAGGTTGTCTCCTGTGACTTTAACAGTGACACCCGCTCCTCCACCTTTGATGATAGGGCTGGCATTGCCCTCAATGACCACTTTGTCAAGCTTATTTCCCAGTACGACAATGAATTTGGCTACAGCAACAGGATGATGGACCTTATGGTCTACATGACCTCAAAGGAATAAAAGTCCCCTGGACTACCAGCCCCAACCACAGAAAGAGGTACCCTCAGCTGCTGGTAGTCCTTGCTGCAAACTGATCCCCCACACACTGAGAATCTCCTGACTTTGTTTCCATCCCAGATTCCCTGAAGAGGTGGGGCACTTAGGGAGCCCTACTGTGTCATGCACTATCAATAAAGTTCACTGTACATAACCAAATAAACAAGTAAATATAATACAAAATAATATATATTCCACATATTTCCCTGGTGACATTCCTTCTCAACACTCTTTCTTCTTGCTCCAATCTGAACCTGGTTTTCCCTAGGCTCAATACAGTAGTCATCCTAGAATGTCTTTGATGCCTATCTGGCAGTGTATTTTAAATATAATCTAAAAACAATATGAAACCACCTCATAAACCAAGGAACAAGATTGAAAAAAGCTCTAGATTTCTTAATGCAACACTGATCCTGAAAGACAATGAAACAATGTCTTCAAATTATCAAAGAAAATTATTTTCAACCTTCTTAGCCAAAGTTTCAATTAACTGTGCAGGAATGATGAGTTATTTATTTATTCAGTCATACAAGACATCGCAAAATAAACCTTCCATATATTCTTTTTTAGTAAGCTTTTAGAGAGAGCACAAGTGGGAAACACAAGGCCTGTGGGCTGAATCTGGCCCTCCACCTTGTTTTATCCGACCGGTACCTTGTTTCTACCCTGTGGCAATGCTGAGCTCCTTGCCCCTAGTTAAGAAGTAGTTACATTTATACAGTCCTAAAACTATATTCGACCCTTTGAAGGCAACCTCGAGGCTGATGTGGCCCCTGGTGAAAATGAGTTTGACACCCCTGTTTTAGAGGATGTGCTTAAGCCAAGTAATGGATTCAGCAAGCTATAGATTACGGAACATGGGGAAAGAATAAACTATCAGCAAAGCAGCAAAGCAAAGGGATACATGAGGATGACTATTGTCTTGGGTCTAGAGAAAAAGAGGTGCAGATTTGAATGGACGAAAAATTCTGAGAAAGAGGGTCTCTGGGAAAGTGAGTGATATCAATAGTTTGACATATTTTAGCATTTGAAAGGTATCTGCCATACACAGGTTTATAGGTATTTACCGTATCTCTTGGTGCATTTGGGAAAAAAGAAAACAAGCAAATAAAAACTGCTAACATAAAAAGGATAAAATCTTAAGAAGAATAAAAAAATTATGAGAAATGAAATAATCAAGGTATACTATTTGTTCAGTGGTGAACAATAATTTATGTGGCCATAAAATGGAAACATTTTCTATTGATTTTAACTACAAAATGACCCTATGTTGAGAAAAAGTGTGGGATGATGCTAGTGGAAAAGAACAAAATCTTCATTTTTAAGTATTATATCTAAAATTGATGTCAAAATTGTAGAATAAGCATATCATTCAGAAACACAAAAGTAGAAACAAAAACAGGCAAAGGGTTTAAAGTAGATAATGGGAGAATTTAAAGAATAGCAAAGGGTGAGAGGGTGAGGCAGAGATTACTGATTATAAATCATCTAGCATTATCTAACTTTTAAAACTATATGCATGTATTACGTGTATAAAAACAAAGTCCCTGGCTGGGTAGGTCAGTTGGTTAGACCACTGTTCCTACATACCAAATTTGCAGGTTTGATCTCCATCAAGGCATGCAAGAATAAAAAAATAAATCCACAAATAAGTGGAACATGTCTCTCTCTCTCAAATCAATAAAAAATTAATTAATTAAAATATAGAAGCAGATTAAAATACCAAATTAAGTCAATCAGTTGTTTATAGTATTAGCATCATTATTGATACTGGTTAACAAACACAAAAGTCAATATAACAGACACAGTAAAAGACCCTGAGTGAGTTCAAGATTAATGCAGTTAACTGTAGTGCTAAATAATTTTATTTGTAAAACCTATTTCTCTAGAAATTAGAATATGGAGTCATGTACACAACTTCGTGAAGATACTAGATGTAGCTTTTGGCAGTATTTGCAATGTGAATTACAAAAATCTGCTGTATTTTATGGTATATCTAAACATGCAGATTGATGATTATATGGATTCTAAAAATGAATTTGCTATGTAAAAGTCTTGTGATTGCTTGTTTTAGCAAAAGGTGCAGCATTAAGTTAGACAAAGTAACTTCCAGTGAAGATGGAGGCATAGGTAGACACGCTTTACCTCCTCGTGCAACCATAGAACAAATTACACCTAGATCTTAAAACAATTAACACTCAAGAGCATCAGAAAACAAAACTGTACGGAAGTCTGACAACGAAGGATTTAAAGAAGCCACATTTATCCAGACAAGTAGGAGGGGTGGAGTCCGGAGGAGAGAAGCAAGGAGAGGCTATGGGAGTGGTGGAATGGATGGTCCCACATTCACATTCAGGTGTGGTGGATAAAAATCAGGAGGGATACCTTGGGAGCAAGTGATCCCATCCTCAGGACAAACTGCACAGCCCAGGGGTCCAGCACCGGGAAGATAAATCACCGTAACTTCTGGCTGTAAAAGTCAGAGGTGGTGGGTGCGGTAGAAGACACTGCGAGGTTTTCAGGAGAGTCCACTTAAAGGGCCCACACAGACTCAGAATGTATGCAACCTCACCCACACTGAGATTCATCACCAGGGCAACAGCTGGAAGGGTACCAGTCGCACATGGAGAGTGGGTGAAGTGCCTGGAAATGGAGTGCTGGGAAAACCTCCAGAATTCAGGCAGTGGCATTGTCCCCTCTCTGAACCCTCCCTCCACACAGAGCCACAAAGCAGTGAAATGGGTTGCCCCACCCTGGTGACTACCTAAGACTCTGCCCCACATAATTTATAGGTGTTTTTTCTACAATATGCCACACTACTAAGACAGGGAGACAAAGCAGCTCTACCTGATTCATAGAAATAAACATAGGGAGGCTGCCAAATTGAGGAGAGAAAGAAATACGGGCCAAAAAAAAAACCAGAACAAAATGCCAGAAAAAGAGCTGAGGGTTGTTCAACATGTGGCCCAGGGTGGCTATGAGTGCAACTCAATATAAAATCGTAAATTTACTTAAAACTTTTTCTGCTCATCAGTTTGCGTGTTTGTGTACTTAATGTGTGGGCCAAAATGACTCTTCTCCCAGTATGGCCCAGAGATGCCAAAAGGTTGGACACCCCTGAACAAAACAGATGCAGAGTTAAACCACTGTTATCAGGATGCTCAAATAACTCACTGAGTACAGCAATAACATAAAGGAAGAAATGAAGGTTACACTAAGTGAAATAAAGAAAAATCTAAGGGGAGCCATCAGTGTAGGGGAAGAAGCCAGATTCAAATAAATGATTTGGAACATAAGGAAGAAATAAGCATTCAACCAGGACAGTAAGAAGAAAAAAGAATTTTTAAAAAAGGGATAGTATAAGGAGCCTCTGGGACATCTCCAAAGGTACAAACATCTGAATTATAGGGATGCCAGAAGGAGAAGAGCAAGAAATTGGAAACTTATTTGAAAAAATGGAAGTGGAAAGAGACATACACGTCCAGGAACCACAGCGTATCCCAAACAAGTTGGACTCGAAGAGGGTCAACGAAGACACATCATAATTAAAATACCAAAGGTTAAAGAATCTTAGAAGCAGCAAGAGAAAAGCAGATAGTTACCTACAAAAGAGTTCCCATGACTGTCAGTTGATTTCTCAAAAGAAACTTTGCAGGTTAGAAGGGACTGGCAAGAAGTATTCAAAGTCATGAAAGGCAAGGATCTCCATCCTAGATTACTCTATCCAGCAAAGCTATCATTTAGAATGGAAGGGCAGATAAAGTGCTTCCCAGACAAGGTAAAGCTAACAGAGTTCATCATCACCAAGCCATTATTACATGAAATGTTAGACTTATTTAAGAAAAGATCAAAACTATGAATGTTAAAAGGGTAACAAATTCACAAGTATCAAAAACCAAATCTAATAAAACAAACTAAGCAAACAAGTAGAACAGTAACACACCCATAGATATGGAGATCATTTGGAGTTATTAGTTGGGAAGGGGAATGGGGAGAATAGGAGGAAAGGTGCAGGGATTAAGAAGCATAATTTGTAGGTACAAACTAGACAGGGGGATGTTAAGAACAGTGTAGGAAATGGAGAAGCCAAAGAACTTACATGCATGATCCATATGGATATGAACTAAGTGGGGCTATTACTAGAGGGAACCAGGCACAGGGAGGCAAAAGGGGAAATACTGAGACAGCTGTAACAGCATAATCAATAAAATGTATTTTTTTAAAGTGGAAGGAAAAAAGTTAGACAAGGAGTAGAGCTGAAGAAGCATTTGTGAACAAAGGACATCAGACAGAAAAGACTAAAAACAGCCATTGATATGGAGAAAGATTGCAACTTGATTGTTTTGTTACTGATATACTGAGTAGTAAAGAAATTATTGTTGTATCAATAAGCAAGGAGATGTTAGATATCCCCCAGGAGATGACTATTCAAGAGTGTAATGTTAGTTCCAAAATAACAATCTTCATTGTGTATGCTAGTGAGTTTTAGATAACAATTAGCAGACATAAATTTCTAATTCTAATCTAATGCTGATTTTTTGAAATAGGAAATTAAGGTGTTATATAGAATTTTAAGTTATAAAGAACTACCTGATGATATTTTATGACATTCATTGTGTTTCCATTAACTGACAAATTGTGGAACATGTATACTGGATTTTAGCACTGATTAAATTTGTTTTAAACATTACTGAAAAACAGTGGGGTAATGTGTACAATGAATGTGAACTAAAATGTTTAGGCAGTTTTTAGAAAAAACTACAAGGATATTACAGTAATAGCTTTGAAATTGACACCCCGTTACATACTTAGTAATGACTATCTTGGGAAAAACAAAGACAACTTTGTAAATGTGCAACTACATTTTATAAAAGTAAATTTTAAAGAATTAGAAAAGATATTTTGAAGTATTTGTTCATCAATTAAAATTCTTTAATATTCTCATTAATAATGTAGATACATTCTGCGGTATTGCTGTTCTTTACAACTTGGATGTAACTATTGTGCGAGCAGGTTTCAATAAAGGTCTATATCATATTTATGTATGTGACAAAGATAACATGCTTGTTGTAAATAACTGAATATTCAGGGGTGTATTTTAAAAAAGGCAAATATTCTCCTCTACCCCATTTAATATCACCACTGTCGGTAATCATAACATACAATGTGTGTTGATTACTTCATACATACTGCAATTGTATTAGTTTTTCCTCTCAAGTGAGATAATACACTGTAATTTTTTAAAATTTTAGCATTATAGAAATCTCTTGATTCATACCTTTAGATCAGTTGAAGTCTCCATAATATGGATGTGTCATAAATTTTGTACCATTCCCTTAGTTGAACATTCATAGTATTTCCTATATAGTATTAAAATGAACTCACCTTTACATATCTTTACATATTATTTTGCTCTGTAGGATGTCATAAAAGTGGAATTTGCTAGATTAAAATAATACATAATATTATTACAATTGGATAGGTACTACATGAGCATAGTAATAAAAAAATCAGAGGAAAAAAATGTTTTCATTTACATTGTTTTACATTTCCTTCTATGCTTAAACAGAAAAGTTTGCAGTCTATCATTTAATACATAGAATAAGTACCTTTGCAGAAATGAGACCTAAGGATCCCACCCTATCCTGTATGTTTGTGGAGTTCTTTCAATTGCAGTTGAGACTGTTGGGCAGGTTTGAGTCAAACTGTACTTTGTTCCATTGTCAGTTGAGAAACTGTTTCAATAAAAACATATTTTCTACCAAAAAATGATTAAGATAATCATTAGTTAATGTGATTATGTATACCAGTGATTATCTTGGTATCCAATATTCAATAAAACTCTTGATTTACCATGGGCATCGAATTAAAATGTGAGGCATGTCCTTATTTTTTTATAGGAATTTAAATTAACAGTCCCATTCCTCAATCGATTTTAATCTGGAAATTGACATCTTATAGATTACATAGACTATTAGATTTTCAAAGAATATACAGACCACTTAATTGCTGTTTCTTATGAAATAAAGACTTTGAGAAGATGAAACTAATAGTTACCACTATAGTGGTAACTATTTGGCTGGATAACTGACTAGTCTCACGAGGAGTGCTTAAGGAGTTGCTTAACAATGTGCACCCTTTCCTCTGTATTGGGACAACGGACCATTACTAGAAATAAAAGGATTTTAAAATTTTCTCTGATGTGTCCTCATTGGCTAGAGCAATATCAGGCACAGGATAGGGAGCCTGATAGTACTCAAAAGTACTAGTTGATTGTATATTATTCAAATTTAACCAAGAACTCGGAGACATGGAGTTTTAAATGATCTAACCTTTAAATGAGAGCTAATAAGCACTCACTCTAAATAACATGCACATAAACTAGTTAAAATTATGTAACATATTGGAGAGGTAATCAGATGAAAAGTCATGACATACATAAGAAATGTATCCAATTGTAAGTCAGTCCTATTCTACAGGGTAGGTTAGTTAGTCTGATCCCAGGAGCATCTTTTTAACCATGACATACATTTCAGGTATATGCTGGAACGCAATTCTTACAGGAAAACAAAAAGGAACTGTTATGAGACCCAGAAGCACATATAGTCAATTGGTTTACATTTAATAAACATTATAATAAGACTATTGAGAAAAATGAAGACAGGTCTTAGAAATATTTAATTGGAAGTTTAAGTATTGACTGATTTCTTAAGGTCTTTTCTATAATTCTGATTCCAGAACACATAAAAGTTAATTACTATATAACATTACTAAAAGGCAAGGCCATTTTCAACTACTTCTTCTTTTTTTTTTTTTGCACCAAGTGGCAAATAAGAGCATAGCAAATCTTTCAAAACCCAATAAAACTTGAGATGCAAACTAGGCCCATCTTTGATAACTGGTATTTCTAAAAGTAGAAAAATTAAAAGCACTGATTAAGCTTATTTAAATACTACCTATATAATATTTGGAAAAAAGGGCTGTGTTTATGTGACTCTGACAACAGAATACATGCTTTCATATGGGCATTAGGATGAATAATCCTAGAGATATCACAGAAAGATAAAAATTAATGAAATTCTGTTTATCTTTTGGAATTATGCAATGTTAGGGTCACTCATGAAACAAAATGTGCTTTCAAAAACTTCTGAAACAAATTCTCTTTGAAATTTATTTCTAAATGTCACAGAGACAAAACTTGAAAAGCTATACATTTGTACTAACACATGCATGAGCAAAAAAAAAAAAGCACACGAGTACAAAAATGAACATAGTAAAATTTTAATGAATACAGTATTCTGGATACAAGTGGAATACCACTAGGTAAGAACTATATTTACCTCAGAAGTCTATGATAGTATGGATTCTGATAAACCAAGGTTTAAGATAGCTACTTCACTATTCACATTTTAATCAGTGCTGACCAGAAGCTAAAGCAATTAATTTTAGGCTAAGATTTTCAATGAAATTATAGAACAAATCTACTATTTAATGAAGGTGATATGTACTCATTTAAAGGCAATTGGGGCAGGTCAATCCACGGAGAGCCCTTACAAAGACTAAGCACCAAATGAATTTTTGTGGCTTTCATTTTGGGCCACCTTAAATTTTATTTTGTTTAAATGTGTTTTTCATTAACACATACAAATGCTTTCAGGCAAAAGTTTTAACATGGAACTTTCTGCTTAGAGATCTTGCCAATTGTTACTTACAATAGTTTCTAAGCAATGAATACTTCAGAACAATCCCAGCCAATACTTAAATTTGTTACAATTCTAAGATGCAAAGCATTTTCTTTAAAGTTTTCTGGTCCCTGAAAAGTCAGTAGAACCAAATGCAATAACTGTAAGTAGTATTTGTTTAGAAAAGAAAGTCTTAACCAAAGATGATAATGAATAAAAATAACTATTTAGGCTCTCATACATAATCTTTCCAAATCTCCACCCTGTAAGAAATGATTACAATGTCCTTCAGGCTTGCTATATGCCCCATAGAAACAAAATAAACCAAGAAGGAATTTAATATTCCAACTACCTAGGAACTATTTACTAAAGTGAAATTCTGAAAGACATACTACTATACTTTGAAAAAACACTATTAACAGATACGCATGTATTGAAGAAGGCAGTTTATAAATGAAACATTACAAACCTTATGTTTATGCATACAACTTAGAAAATAGAAAATGCTATTCTTCCAAATAGTATAGCATCACACTAACACTATATAGTTAAGATTAAAAGCTTCTTTACACACATCCACTACACCTCACAGGAGTATATACCTTAGATATTCTCTTTGTTATCTAACATATGCCAACCATGGTTTCACAGACTTGTACGTTTGAGCAGGCTAAAACAATCATTCTGCTTTATCTATTTAACTATAAGACAAAGTTAACCAGTTGCAGGAAACAAAAAGTGTTATAATCAAGTAAAGAAACACATTAAACCACCACAAAAGGATGAAAAATGCTTCTAAGGACATGATATAATCCTAACAGGAGTATGGATTATGCCCCTAGGTATTATAGAGTATGTGGGAATAGTTTGGAGCCTGGTGAAACACATTAAGATATATGGACCTAAATAATCATTAAATCTTAGCAATGTAAAGGTGAATTATTGGTGTTTTTCCAGTGGAACATCATCTCGTTTACGGTTTAGGATTACTCAATGCTGTTCTGCCATTACAGGTTTGCTATCAGTACAAATTAATATCCAAACGATAGTGAATCACATGGAATTTTGAAAAATTACAATGACTACATATCTAACCTTATTTTTGTATTCTGAAAATAGTGCTATAAAACTCAATTATTTTCCCAGCTTCTGAAGACTTTCTACTATCACAGATTAATTCAAATTAAACATGGTTTCCTACCAATTCTTTAGTAGAGGAAGTAAAAGCAAACTACATGCTGGTCTCATCAGTTATGCGCTTTATTAATGACAGCACTACTTTAAGCATTTATTGTGCTATTTTAACATAACTGAACATGAGAAAAACTGGTAGTTCAAATTCTGACTTTTGGTGGCAGGCTTGTTTTAAAATTAAAGAAAACTAAGAAACTACCCGCCTCCCCAAATCCATATGAAATCTAAAATCAGGTAGATGCTTGGACAACCTGCTAGGAACTTAAGTCTGTAAAAGAAATTTAGACATGGAAAACTGTTACTGAAAAATATAAAGTCTAACCTTGTTCTTATTCACTTTAGTTTTTTTTTTAATTAAGATTTGTGATAAAATAACTTTAAAGATAACTCCAGTTGTTACATAGGGAATCGTTTGTCAGTGCTTTGTAGAAATATATTTTGTAAGTATATTAACTTGAATGCTTTCAAAGAACTTCTTTTTTTTTTTTAAAGCTCTACTCCATGTTTTGGCTGTTAGTTTTTTAAGAAATATACTTTTGGTCTCTGATAACCTTAAATAGTGAGGCTTAGACAGAGATCATTCCCCGAACATGGATGACCTCTAACAGAACTGATTAGTTTCTCATCCAAACAGTTTTGCAGGATACTGCCAGATCTCCCCTACGAAAATCTTACCAGTATTTTTAGACGATTGTTTACTATCCATTAAAAACCTTGTACCACCAGAGGCAAAGCACATAAAAGTGAAAGTAAACTTGCTTCTAGTTTGCTTATCCTAAATAAACTCTTATGAAACCATGTGGAAAAATTAATGTATAGAAAGTAACTTCCTTATTTTCTGATGTCAGCCAAAAAATTATTAATTTTCTGTAAAAACATAAAACTATCATAAAATGTTACCTGTTTAAATTAAAATGACCATCCTGAAGTCTATTAACATGAAGACATAAAAAAAAAGCTTACAAACTCAAGATGATATTGAAACGAAAGTTGTAGTTCAAAAATTTGTGTTCATAGTAAGACTAAAATCACGCCACTGCAAAATTCCCTATGGCTTTTGGCACTGACATGAAAAGATTTTAGTCTTTTGGTCACTTGAAGCTGCTACTAAATATAACAGTAAGTCCTTAAAATGGGAGAAAAGGATAATTAAAGTAACTACATCATATACAAGTAAAGCACAGTTTGAAATAAACAGTCGTTTTCAGCTAGGGATCTGAATACACAACAGTTGTCCACCATCCCTTCCATTTAGGATCCTCTAATCAGAAATAATTCCTTTAACTTACTGTGAGTAGTGTTGCCTGGCAGCAGCTTCAATTTCCTAGGCTAGTCTTCAATCCAAGTAATTAAGTAATCTCAGAAGGAATAATCATACATGACAATAAGGTAAAAGAGCAGGGCACCTCTTCCATGCACAAACATTTTAGGAGAAAAACCTTCAATTTTAAAGATAACCAACCATCAGGTTTAAGGTATTCTAGCACACTCTAAACCCTAAGTTTTGCTTTACACCATTGGTGACTAAAATTAACAGTAAGTATAATGGCGAGTTTTTTTTTTTTGCCTGCAACTATATACACATTGACAAACTATTCTGCATCACATGATCTTAAATGAAATAAATATAAAAATTAACCATACAATTAACACATAACCTTAATACTCCACATTATTTATCTTGATCACAATGGTGGTAACCTCCTGGTCAACAATCTTGTGAGTTGAGGAGCTGATTCTCATTCTCATATCCATCGGGTAGATATGCTCTCCTCAGCTGGTCTGACTTAGGTATGGAGCCTCCGTTCTTCACATGGCGAGACAGGAAAGCACGGACGGCTGGGTGATCAGCCTTCTCAAGTGGGATGTTGGCTTCCAGGCACATTTTCACAAAGTCCTGGATAACACTGACTTTCTCTGTTTGGGGAGTACTGTTGCACTGAAGGGATGCAGTTAGAGGCCTTTGCTTCTTTCTCACGTTCTGCTCTTCAAATTCTGCCTTCCTCTTGGTATGAGTCTTTGACTTGAGGTGGTCACTAATAGCAGACTTGCGAACATGATTCAGAACCACATTGCAAGAAGTGCAGAAGAGTTTTCCTCCATCTTCATGCAGCTCACCTCCAAATTCAGTGACTCGATCCAGAGGAGTCACATACAAAGCAGTCTTAGAACGGTTTCGAGCAGGTGGTGCTGTCACTACAAATCTTTCCATTCTGATTTTGAATAAGGTTCTTTCAAGATAAGAGAAAATATAAGTGTTATAACAATAGTTGACTTGGGAAGCAATTAACAATAAAAGTATAAACATTTTTAAGATTAAAGATTTCAGAAAACTAAATGGAAATTAATAGACCGTGTGTCCATTACTAGTAACAACTACATTCAGTCCTTGATTTTGATGACACTCAAAAAAATTGAAACTATTAAAAAAGAACTGCAACTATCTGAGATGCCACTATCTTTTAGGAAAATCTAATTAGGTTATATGTAGGGTATTATATTAATTTCATCCAATTTTGATATGTATTTAAGTTTAAAAGAGCTGCTTTTCCTTTACAGTTCTGAAGCAACTCATTTTAGGAATACAACTATAGGTAACTGTAAACAAAGCTTGTTTAAACAGGTGTGTAACTAAACTGGCATAATTCTATATGAAGATAAAATATAAATTTCCAAAACTGCTCAGAGAAAAAAGTAAAAAGGCAAAAAAGAACACAATCAAAATCAGAAACATCATTAAATTTTAAAGTCAAAATAGAGTTCAGAGTAAATCATGTTTTAATGCTAATATACGTCTACTAACTTTTCAAAGGTGATCAAGACATATACAAAGTGCTTTTCCTAACACCTTTTTCCCTTTTTTCATTAAAAACTAATACTTATATTTGTTAATATTTATTTCATTAATAATTAGCAAGTTAGAACAAAACTAAGAACTTATTAACATAGTACCTAGTTTATAATGGATGTTCAAGTACAATTTGTTGATGAAATAAGTAAATATCTTCCCGATTTTTTAAAAATATTTAACTCAGAAGCAGCTTAATTTCTAAATTTATCCCAATAACAAATTTTTATGATCATTGCCAAAATCATGGGTGCTGGTAACTTAAGATACTGAACATTAAATGTCCTTGGTGGTGAAGCCCTAGATATAAAAAATTAAAATGAATTTGAACTTGGCCAGTGTGGCTCAGTGGTTGGAGCCACACTGTAAATAAAAGGTTGTCAGTTTGATTCCTGGTGAGGGAACATGCCTAGGTTGTGGGTTCAATCCCCAGCTGGGGCATGTGCAGGAGACGTCTGGTTGATGTTTCCCACATGGATGTTTCTGTCTCTCACCTGCCTTTCCCTCTCTCTTGAATGAAAATGAAATAAACCTTAAAAAAAAAGACTTCCATAGAATTCAAGATGGAACTCTGTTCTGTATAAATATAATAGAGACAAATTCTTAAGTGTGTTCTGAAGAATTATGCTTTATAAATCTAATCAGAAACAATGGTGTTAACCTATACCACTGAATTCAGAGGTGGGGAACATGAAATCTCCCTCAAAAGAACTGTAACTTGCCAATATATTAGACACCTATGGACACAAACTCAAGAGGACTTAATATTTCACAGAAAATCTAATTAAAGTATGATAAAACTTAGTTTTTAATAGGTTTATTTCTATTTTTGCCAATTAAAAATCTGTTTAATGTTCGACTTTCTTGTGGCAAAAATTGTCTTTGGCTATAGGGTTTCAATGGCAGATAATGCAGATGTTTCTGTGCTAACTAATTAGCGATTTACCATTATACATTGGTACTTGAAGCTAATGGTTTGTATTTTACATTCCTATAGCGAATCAGCAAAACATTAAATATTTGTGTCTAGTAATGCCTAAATCTCTGAAAAGTCTTCTGTTTTTAGTTGAATTTCAAATTTTAAAAACATGTTTGTTATTCTCTGAAGCATAAAATGATCAATCACTTGTGATGATGTGAAAGGCCTATCGCAATGTCTTGTAACATTAAGTCTGTTTGTGTTACTGCAGAGGCAAACACCCACCCAGCAGAGGAATTTCGAGTTTACAGACCTGAAGAACAAAAGTGTTTTCAAAAAGAGGTAAAGATATTTTAAACGCGGAAGTTAAAAACAGCAGCAATTGGCCAACAAAAGAGAAGCAGTGAATCACTTACTAGAGCAAAATAAAAGTCATTAGAAGTTTTCAAGTTTTGAATGTTTACCGGATTGGTTTCCAGTTTTTTCTTTCGTCTTGATATTTAATAGTAAAGGGTCTCCAGCGCAAAACCAGAGACGCACGAAATCCTGGCACTTTCAATTCGTTCAAACCGGAGGCTCTTTTAAATCAGTTTTTCAACAAGTGGTGGTGAGGAAATAGTTTCTGGGCTTGCACCCTGTTTTCCCTGCGATGCTGGGAAGTCATGCCTTTACTGTAAAACACAGAAACAAATAGAAAGAAAAAAAACGTGGATAAGGTAAGAAGAGTGGATGAAAATGTTAACATCAACAACTGCCACTTTACAGGTGTCTTTAAAAGCTCTCCCCTTAGGAAGCTCTACACAAATCAGGATCCCCACATTTACCCCAATACTCCTCCACCCACTCCCTTCACAGTTGTCCGTCCCGCTTTTGCACCTCCTCCCGCGCCCCAGGGTTCTGGAGAAGAAGAGAAACGCGGGCGCGGGACCTTCTCGCAGCCTCGACTCCCTCCTCCCGCGCAAACCCTGGCACGCTGGCGACACACCGCCCCTGTCCTGCTAACTGGATAGGGCCCAGTCCCAGTTGCCTGCTGTGGGCCCCGCAACTCGACAGCGGAGTTGGCGGCCGTCTCAGGGGAGGAGGCGGTTTGCGCCTGACGGAGGCGGCCGCTGACAGGCTTCCCGTCTCCTCCCTCTTCCTCCCGCCGACAACGACGCCCGGGATCCGCCCCCGGCTCCCGCTTGGGAAGGAAGGCCCCGGGCCCAAAGCCTGCACCAACGGCCGGGCCCACCCTCGGCTTCCCAAGCTTCTCCTTACCGTAGGACCCGGGCGGTCGGTAAAGGAAGTGGACGAAGTCCGGTTGGAAAGGAAAGAAAGAAGAAGAGTTAAAGGAACAAGGGGGTAAGGGGAAAGGAAGACTCGTCGCCGCTACCGCTGCCGCTGCCGCTGCCGCCGCCGTTGCTCGGTCGAGCTCCGCGGCGGCCGCCGTGTCCCCCACAGCGCCCCGTCCTCCTGCGCCGCCTGTGGCAAAGCTCGTAGGCGGCCCCCAGCAACCGCCGAGCAGTAGTGACCAATGGGCAGTGGGTCTATCAAACAGGCGGCTAAGTTAACCAATAGTAGTGGAAAGGCGGGCATGTGTTTGATTGGCGGCTGTGTTTCTTCAATGAAAACTGGGGGCGTGGGTGGGCGGAGCCGGAAGTAGAGCTAGACGGGAGGCCCCTGTCGGCCCGGGGCTGAAGGAAGGGGGAGGGAACTAGAGGAGGAGGTTAGCCGAGGCAGCGGCAGCGGCAGCGGCGGCGCAGGGGCTGGTACGCGCTGGGCGGTGAGAGCCTCATGGCGGAGGAAGAGAGCGACCAAGAGGCCGAACGCCTCGGAGAAGAGCTCGTGGCCATTGTGGAGTCCCCGCCAGGCCCTGCGGGGCTTAGAGTTGCAGGCGACGGCACTGGTGGCACTGGCGGCGGCAGCTGCGGTGGCGGCGTCGTGGGGATCAGCAGTCGGGATTACTGCCGACGCTTCTGTCAGGTGAGGCGCCTGTCGGCCGCTCGGACTTGTCACTGGGGTTCTGGGCCTCCCTGCGTCTCCTGGCCTTCTCCTCCGCGAATCGGGGCTGTGTTCGGCGCTCACCGTACCAGCCCAACAGGGAGAGTAAGGGTGAAGCTCCTTCTTCTACGTATCTGGCTTGGAGTGGGAGGCGGGAGAGGGACGAGGATGACCCGAGGATTTAGGGTTGCTGAGAAAGTAGAGTTTGTGGGGGTTAAAGGGGCTAGAGAAGGAGGATCAGCTGGCAGGAAGACTCTAATACTGACATGCCTCCCTTTCCCCAAACCGACCCCTTTCTGCCCGAGGGTCCCGCCTTCTTGTGTTTCCTACCCTGTTCTTTCCCACTTCATTTGGATACTCTGGCAACATTTCCTGTCTTTTCTCTGCCCCTTACTCCCTTTAGTCTCCCCTTTTTCGGAGATCGGAGACCTGCCATCTCTCTACTGCTCGCTCTCCTGTCATCGCCACCCCTCCCCCTCTGGTAGGGTCTCCTGTCATCCCCTCTGGAGACTGCACTGGGCCAGTTCTGTTGATTTAGGCGCTGACCAACGGTGATTTAGTTACTTTTTTAGTAGGTAGGCTTAACACAGTGTCATTGTCATCTTTTCTTACCCCTTTCCTCGACATACTCACTCTTTTTTCTAATTAACTGATAACAGAGTAATTTTCCTTAAGCTATTGCTCCCGTTACATCACTACGCCCGTCCCCCCCCCCCGCCCCCGCTCTTTAAATTACAATCCATTTATTTAGTCTATAAAATACCGTGTCCGAACAGTAAGAACCAATTGTTTACTTGGTCGACCGTCACTATAATTCGTTGTAGGTTGAAGTGTTTGACCATCATCAAATATTATAGCACCAAAAGACTTGTTTAGGGGTAAAAGTTGTGTAGTCTATATTTACATCTACATATATTCATAGCTTAAACATTTTGTTCTCAATCACAATAGTCTTGTTTTGCAAACTGTTTTGGAAAAAAGTTTTACTCTTTTTTTTCACCCCGTTCCTTTGTGTAAAAAATTTTATTATCTCGCATGCGTATAGGGTTTTAAATCATGGTTCCACCACTTCCCAGTTGTTAACCTTGGACAAGTTACTTAACCTCTCTGTGCATTAGTATCTTCTATCAAATGGGGATAGTAATTAAATGAATAAATATGTAAAGGGTTTGGATTCTTTACATATTATGTAAAGTTAGCTCTTTCATTCGGTAACAAGTTGGAAATAAAGTTTACAGAAGTAAGCATCATATTTGCTGAAATTTGATTTTATGCCTTCCCATGAATTGAAAGGGAAATGATAGAGTTGAAATTTTCAGATAAAATTTTAATACTTTAAATTATCTTTTGATTTGTATTTCATTCCTTCTTCCCCACCATAGATAAGTTGGCTTGAAGGTGGAAATTGTCTTGGTATAAAGGTTGTGTCGTTTTTGTTTGACATTGCTTATTTATTTATTAATTTATTGAGAGGTGAAGGGACAGAGAAAGAGAAGGAGGGAAACATCATGTGTAAGAGAAACATGGATAAGTACCTCTTGCTCAGGCCCCACCAGGGATGCTTCACAGTACCACTCCTAACCAACAGAGCCACATCAGCTCAGGGCCGCATTGCCCTCTATTTAGTGACTTTCTTGAAAATGTGTTTTTGTTTGTTTGTTTGTGTATTTATTTATTTATTTTTGGTATTGGCATTCACTGGGTTTAGAGGTTCAGCGACTTTATAGTACTTGTTTTATAACTATGTTTTGCATCTAGAAACCATGTTGTCTGTAGATTTTATATCTACAGGAATTTTAAACTTCTGAAAATTAGATTATAATTGATTTTTTAAAATACGTATATTCATAGGTTGAAAGTCTCTTTTTATCCTGTGTTTTGCTCTTGTTATCATTAATGAGCAACTTGATTTTGGCTACCTTGAACTTTAATTTACTTGATCAGATAACCTTTAATTGCTGAAATTTCATTGAAATTTTACTTGAGGGCCACAATGTTTTTAGAGAACGTTTAACTACGCTTATTATATTTCTTCAAATCAGCTTTAAGAACAGATGAATAAATTTAGTCTATGAAATATAGTGTCTGAACAGTGACAGTAAATGAAGAATAAATGAAGTTGACTGTATTTTTAAAGACTCCACTCCCACCTAAATATTACAAAGTATAAAAAAAACTCAAACAGGAAGATCTTAACGAATTTTTATTTTTACATTGCTAAATTATGAGTTAAATTATATTGACATACTTTTATGTTACCAACCTTTACCTGAAACCTCATTACATATTTTATAATATTCTTGATTAGCAATAGATCTGTTTTTAGGACTCTTATCTTGGTTCCATCCTGCAGGTGAGCTTTGCCAAGTCCTTTTGTATTGAAACTTTTAAGATAGATCCCTGGCTGGTGTGTGGCTTAGTGGATTGAGTGCAGGCCTGTGAACTAAACTAAAAGAGGTCTGTTCCATTCCCAGTCAGGCCACATGCCTGGCTTGGGGGCCAGGTCGTGTGCTAGAGGGAACCAACAGATGTTTTTCTCACACATGGTTGTTTCTCTCCCTCTCTTTCTTCCTTCCTCCCTTCTTCTCTCTCTAAAAAATAAATAAAACTTGCAAAAAAAAGAGATAATTCTAATAGTCATTACAAAAAACCTTTAAAATAGAATTAAAGATTACCTGTATTAAGTTGAATTTTATCAATTGATTAATAAAATTCTAATGGTATAGTAGTTACGTTTTATTTGCCAGTAAAGGAAGAATGGATTATGTAATCTAATTCTCCAAATTTTGCTTTTAAACATTTGGTTATCTAATATTTACTAAGGGTAAAGTAACATTAGCACTCATTAATAAATGACTTAATTGTCAGTAATCCATAAAATAGATAATATGCACTTGGATGGGTGATAGCTAAATATGACTTATACACACAATCTTGTGGCACTGAAAAGAGAGGCTCCAATTTATTTTCCTTCTTTTAGAGAGAAATCTGAATAAAAATTTCTTGGCAGTTAGTTTGGTGGGTGAAGGGAGAGAGGAAGGAACAAATCAAGTGAGGTTCTTGTGTCTTTTACCATAAGGAAAAGTAAACAGAAGACAATAGATGAGTAATAAATTATGCATGCATTCAGTGCATTTAAGGATATACTTCTTTATTTGAGAAACAATAGCAGTACTTATAGAATCTCAAACTAAGGGAATAGTCCCTTAGGCTTCAGCTAAAAGAGTACATTTTTTGTGATGATGGGTCTGGGACATTTTAAGTGTTGTTTTCCAAATACTTACATGGTATAATGTTGACTAACTGCCCCATCACATCCTCCCTTGGCTCTTGCTAGTAGACTCTTAACAAATTCTTAAACAAAATTCACTACCAACCGATATTTAATTTACTGTGAGAATGAAAGGAAGGGGAAAGTAACTTTTATTTAGGGCCTACTAACTCTTAAGGCCTTCAGATAGCTCCTGTTACACAAGTTTCATAGTTGAAATTGAGGCCTGAACAAGTTAACTTGTCTTCAGTTCTGGTAGGTAGATCAGCTGGAATGTGGACCCAAATTTACATTTATATTGAAAGGCAGATTAAAATTATGAATAAATTCTCAAATAACTATGAAGTGAATTGTTTTTTGTAAGTTGTGCAAAGGGGAAAAATAGTTACTGGAAATATTCAGGGAATCATGTATGAAAAAATTTTAAAGTACTCTTTTATTAGGCCAAAGTGTAAAAAATATTCAAAGAAACAGTCTGATTATTATTTCTCTGATTTGTTACCTGTTGTGAACATTTCTTCCATTCCTGAAGATTGTAATAATTCAACTTATTTTTTGCTAGATATATTGAAATTTTTTATTGTAAATTGATTGTAAAGGAAGCAAGTTAAAGTACTTTCTTTGTTCAATGCTAGAATGACTATAGTGAATGATAATTATTTCTGGAAACACTTTGATGTTTCCAGATTAAAAGACTTTAAATTGTTTCTTACTTAAATAGGGTTAATAGTAATCCCATGAAGACATCATGAGTATAAAATGAATGTGAAGTGTTCAGTACTATACCTTGCACATAGATAGGCTTAAATAGATAGAGGCTATTAATATTTCTCATGTGAACTCCTTTGAAGGTTTAAGAGGGACCTCAGAGGTAATCTAATCTGCAGGTCACTTCTAGTTGTATCCCCCTACAAACTTTAGAGGAAATTTAGCAATGTTACAATTCTAAAATTCTGTTACTCAATTAGAAAAGCTAAATGCCCATGATAAAGCACCAAATGATTTTCCACAACAGCTACATTTTCTTAGAGATTTCGTGTC
The DNA here is from genome assembly GCA_004024845.1 of Tonatia bakeri. Lineage (NCBI taxonomy): Eukaryota > Metazoa > Chordata > Mammalia > Chiroptera > Phyllostomidae > Tonatia > Tonatia bakeri. Next base: position 182,609 of record PVIA01001418.1, read on the forward strand.
CTGCAGGGGATTATTGGCAGTGTCTGGAGATATTTTTGATTGTCTTAATTGGGTGGGTTGCTACTGGGATCTAGTGGGTAGAGACCAGGGATGTTGTTGAACATCTTACAATACACAGATAAGCCCCAACAAAAAAGAATTACCTGGTCCAAAATATCAATAATGCCAAAGTTGAGAAACTTGCTCTACTCTTGGTTTGGAACTGCTTTATTTGAGAAACAATAGCAGTACTTATAAAATCTCAAAGGTACCTTATATCTGTAACAGGTACTTTATATCTATAACATATAAATAAGTAGAAAAAGAGTACTTTATGACCCTCAAATAAATTTTAACAACTACTCTATACCAGGCACTTCAATAGTTGCCTAACAGACAATCTAACAGAAAAAAAGAGTTTGCCTTATAATTTGTAAAATACATGCTGATGTCGCTTTCTTTAGAGAAATTAAAGTTTTAATTGTTTTAGAAAAACACAATTCTTATCTCTTAGTCTTGGTAATTTACATAATATTTATAGTTCTTTGAGTAGTTTCTTAGGGTATAATGATACGTTTTTTAACAATTCCTGCTATTATTTGGTATTATTAAAATTTTTACTTCTCCTGGCTGGCGCAGCTCAGTGGATTGAGTGCGGGCTGTGAACCAAAGCATCGCAGGTTCGATTCCCAGTCAGGGTACATGCCTGGATTGCAGGCCACAGCCCCCAGCAACCACACATTGATGTTTCTCTCTCTTTCTCCCTCCCTTCCCTTTCTAAAAATAAATAAATAAAATCTTTAAAAAAAAATTTTTACTTCTAATTTTGATAAGTGTTTTATATATACTTAGTTTAAAAAGTCATACAAGACTTATGTATTAGGAATTGCATTTTGCTGCTAATAGAGACCTGGCTTGAACATGACTTTTTACTTGTGTGAAAAGTCTTGAATAGACAATATGGGGGTATGGTGGTTTTATCATTATTGTACTATCTTTTGCTCTTTCTTATCAATTATTCTCATCTTTTTATCTCAAGTTTGCCTTGTGATCCAAAATAGTTGCCAGAGTTCCAGCCATCACATCTAATTTCCAAGCACATCAGGGTTTTTTCAGGGGTAAGCCAAAAACATCTTGTCCTAAATCTTACTCAGTAATTACCACTTCCATCTTCTTAGTTATTCCCATCTGAGAAGAATGTTTGATATTTTTTTTAGTATTTTTTCCCTGATAAAAACATGTCTATGCTTCTGTTCATAAGGAAGGAAGAAAACAAGAATGGATATTGTAGAGGTAACCACTCCCCCCCCCCCCCGCCCCACCACAGCTTATAACAAAAAAATAGTGATTCATATTCTGTTTCTTCCCTTCTTGGTATATTCCCCAAAGGCAATCACTTGCAGTTGTTGAGCTTTTATGATATTTACCTCTATGGTTATAAATAATTCTTTTCTTAGTTGTAGATATAATTAATTAGCATACTTGATGGAGGGAAAGGTGGGTACTGCCTTACCATCTTACTCTACAGCATGTACACTTTGTTTTGCCCCATGTTCTCTGTATCCCCTTTCCTTCCCTCTAATCATGCCCCATTATGAGTTCATTCTTTCCAGAGAATTAATTTCCACTGATCTAATAGGGAAGGGGATCTGGAGGAGATATTCAACTGATCTTTCTGTTTTTAATTCTACTTTTTCCTCCACTTTTGGAGGAGTGTGGTGTTTCAGCTTCCTGAGATTCAGCATAAATCAGCTTGTTCCTGAACTCCCTCCCTCCTTTCTAAATAATAGCTATCTAAATGTTGTCTGTCATCTCTCCTTTTTCATTTTTCTCCTCCTTATGAGTTTAGGTCCTTTACAACAAAAGTATTTTTACTTTTTGTTTTAGTGGCATTTTTGAGTAAAAACAGAAGTAAATTTGTGTTCAATCTGACACGTTTAATTAGTAGGAGAAAAACTTTTAAATGAAGTTCACTGCTTTTAAGTTTTTTAGTGATACTGTCATTTTGCAGTTATGCCAAACAGAAGTCAGTCCCCAGTTGTACTATTATTGCTGGCAATGATTCTTTTTGATTTTCTGCCAAAATATGCTAAACCTTAACAATTACAAACAAAAGTAAAAAAGAGAAATTTAAAATGAATTTTAGAAAGCTGTGGTAAAATATGTATCTGATGAGGTATTTGAAAAAATAAAATCTGATCAGTAAAATATGGTCAATCGATATGCCATTTAATATATTAATATGTAATGGTAAGGATATTAGGTCATTTACAATCTAAAGTAATTTACTTAACTGAATATTAATTTCAGTTGTGTTGTAAATCAATTACAGTATTACCTAGTCTAAACTGGAGAGTATTTTTAATTTTTGTAATTTCTTGTGAATGTAACATAAGAACCTTCAATTTTCATATAATATATATTACATTGATTTCTCGGCTCCCTATTTCTTTGACAGGTCAGTTCATCATTTCAGCAGTACACTCCATTCAGTATGGATCTGCTGTCTAGGAAGAGACCCAATCAGTGTTATCTGGTTAGAGCCGTGGTTGGAACACTGGTGGCAAACTAAATATGAGAGGAGGTCAGTCTGTATAATGTGATATATAAGATTCTAAAGTTCATTACATTAACACTCCGTATCAAACACTCAATACTCTCAGCTCTCTAAAACAATGGTGAAAATGAGCAGTGGAAAAAGGTGTCATTGATATTAGGGTTAAAGCTTTTCACTTATGTGAGGCATTGGGCATACAGTAGTAAGAAAACAGGCATTGTCTTTGGTTTTGTATACATTTATAACCTTGATAAGTCCTATAGAGAAAAGACTATACACTAGTCTCCCTTATCTGCAGGGGATACATTCCAAGACTCCCCAAATACCTGAAACCGTTAATGGTACCAACCCCTGTATATACCATGTTTTTCTTTTATATATGTACCTCTGATAAAGTTTTAACTTATAAATTAGGCACAGTAAGAGAGTAACAATAATAATAAAATAGAATAATTATAACAATATACTATAATAAAATTTATGTGGTCTCTCTCAAAATATTCTTATTGTACTGTACTCACCCTTATGATGATGATGTGTGATGGTACAATACAATGCCTGTGTGATAAGGTGAAGTAGGTATACTGCACAAAGGTATGGTCCACATCCCAGGTGGGACGGCGCAGGACTGTGCAAGATTTTATCATGTTACTTAGAATGGCATGCAATTTAAAACTTACGGGTTATTTCTTCAAATTTCCATTTAATATTTTTGGATGTTTCCACAGATGACTGTAGGTAACTGAAACCCCAGAAAGTGAGATTGTGGATAGGGGGTGGGGATTACTGTAATAGAAAATGGACACTTGTAAGAGGCTTGCCTATTTTTGGATTCTAGGGCAAGTTGAACTCTGCTATGACATTTTTGATTTAGTTCGAACATATTGAAATTGAAGATAATTTTCCTTATCCAAAGAGAGATAAAGAAAGCTGGATTTGCAGAATCCAGAGTTCAGAAGTTAGGTCTGGTCATCAAAACCTGTGTGGATGGTATTTGAAGCCATGTTTGTGAATGAGTTCACATAGAGACATATGTAGAGTGGGAAAAGAGGAGGCCCTAGAAGTGAAGCTTCAGGAACTCCACAGTTAAATGGCTTCATTTGAGTCTCCAAATGAAGTCTGAAAAGGTTTAGAGGTTGAAGAAAGCCAAGGAACTGTGGTATTAACAGAAGACATGGGAAGGGAATATTTCAGGATGGAGTAAATGATAGCTGGTGTCAAAAGCCGTTGAGGTTGATCCATTGAGATACATGGTGGTCTTTGGTGACTTTAAGCAGTCTTCTAGTTTGAAGACTGGGAGGCAAAGAAATAGAGACAATAAATAAAGATAACTCATAAAAGAGAAGGAAAGATATGGGTGGGAGCTGGAGAGGTTGTGGATTGTGCGTGAGGATTTAAAACAAAATTGGTGAGAATTTGACATGGTTAAAATCTGACCAAATGGAATGATTCATTAGAAAGGAAGAGGTAAATCTACAAAAGGAAGAAGAGATGATGTACAAAATAAGATTCTGCAAAGGGAAGGAAGGACAAGATACAAATGGAGAGGTTGCTTTATATAGGAGCTTTGAGGTAGGAGGAAGGTTCATCTGTTGAGAGTACCTGGGGGTAGTTAGAGATTCAAGGTGAATGGAGTTCTAAAATGGTAACTTCACAGATAGGTAGATTGAATTAACCTACAGAATCATTTGAATGTGCTGAGTATGAATGTAGAGTGACCACTAGTCTGTCCTTTTGTTCAGCAGTGTTCATCTGTATAGGAGAAGGCATGGAGAATATGATGAGTAACAGTCATTCAGGGTTGAGCACATGCAATATACTGCAATTGACCAGTTAATGAACTTTGAGAAAGAAGGGGACAGGCTCGTTTTCTGGTTCCATTTGTCATAAAACAGTACTGTACAGAGAAGTGAAAGGAGAGAAGATAGAAAAGGGAAAGAAGTGATTCTATCAGTAGATATTAATAGACAGTTGCATAACATTGCTTTGTGTACTGTGAAAAAATGTGTGTCTGTATGTGGTTATATGTAATGTCCCAATAAATCATGTATATAGTGTATTAATAGATATTTCATAACCAGAGTTTACTAAAATTAACCAGTATATGTTTTGGTTACTCCAAAGTTGAAGTGCTTTAAATACTCACTAACACTGTTGCTAATAATTCAGTGTATGTGTGTTATGTTTTTAATATCTGGAAGATTATTATTGGAATGCTCTCTATATGTATATAACTCATATTTTGACTGTTTTCCATGTTATCAGGTATTGCGATAAGTCTTTTACCTGTTTTTTCTCATTTAATTCACTACCGTACAGGATACATGCCATTGTTCTCATTTTACAGACCAGGAAACTAAGATGAGAGAGATTAAATGGCTTGACTAAGTAAGTGTAGCTAGTATGTAATAGATTGCAGTCTGGCCAGTCTGACTGTGAGGAGCCCATGTGCTTAGCTCTTCCAATGTACACACATATTATTTTTTATCTAGGAATATGCATTTGGTATCTATTATAACATTTGTGCATATCTTTTGATATATGTACTAAAACAGTTATTGACTGAGTAGAAGTGATTTAAAAGACTCAAGGCAGCAGGAACTAAAGGTGTTCGTGAGTGTAAAGAGAGAAAACAATCAAACTCAAGCTATTGGAAGTTCCATATAGGAAGTGACTCTCAACCCTTTTATTTTTTCAAACCCACCTTAATGGGATATACTTCTCTCAGAAGCAGTGGCTTACTATAGTGGTTATTCTTAAAGCGCAAGAATTATGATAATTACAAACCAGTAGCAGTTATTTATGTTGTGTTCTTGAAGAAGGGTATGGAATATGTTTTAGATAGTTATCTTAAATGATTCAATTTCAGAATACCAATCTTTCCATAGTATTTAATTTTAACCTGAATGATTGGAAGCCTTACTGATCCAGAGTACAGTGGATGTGCATTTTTAGACTTTATTATCTGTTTTTTCACCATGCTTTGAAAAATTTGCCAATGATTTCTCAAGTTATGGAACTCATTAGTAAAGTCTAAAATTTATATTCCATGCTCATGAAGGTATGGTGAAATGAATATCTGATTTTCAGCTGGTGGCAGTAAAAATCACCACAACTTTTTTGGACCATAATTCATCACAGTATATTAGAAATGTTAAAAATAATTTGTACCTGCCCTGGTTGGCTTGGCTCAGTGGATTGAGTGCGGGCTGCGAATCAAAGCATCGCAGGTTCGATTCCCAGTCAGGGCACATGCCTGGGTTGCAGGCCACAGCCCCCAGCAAACCACACATTGATGTTTCTCTCTCTCTCTCTTTCTCCCTCCCTTCCCTCTCTAAAAATAAATAAATAAAATCTTAAAAAAATAATTTGTACGTTTTGACTTAGTAATTTTTCTTATAGCATTAATTTCTGAGGAAATATAAACTTGAACATAAAGCTATACATAATAGCATTAATTATAATTAATGAAAGGAATGAATTGAAAATGAAGAGCAACCAGAAGATCTAAAATAGTTTAAAACTTCTCTTCCCTTATGAACAAAAATGTTACTCAGTCTTAAAAATGTTTTCAATGACTATAATGACCTAGGAATATATAATATGATAAAAAAATTAGGTGGGAAAATTTGTTTGTAGCAGGATTACATGCTTTGTAGGCTAGTCCATTCCCACTATACTCGTGTGGATTTTAGAGGAGGTAAGTGCTATCTATACTATAAAGAAAAATTAAGTGAGCTATTTCTCCAGAAACAGGATTTCTTGATGATAATCCTTAGGATCCATTCATATACTTCTGAAGTCTGTAAAGTCTCTGAAATTATTTGCAAGAAGTTATCTTTGCATTTCCTTGGTGAGCAAGTCTAAGGTTTTTTTTTGTTGTTTATTTTTTGTTTTTAACAGATTCTCTTAAGAATTACAAAACCTGCTGAAGTAATACAACCCAGTAACAAACACACCAAAAGATTATGGACCTTTGCTGTAAATTATTATGACACAAGTAGCACTGCCTGTTTTTGTCAATAAAACTTTATTGGAGTATGCCCATTCATTTTTATATTACTGGTTTCATAATACAGTAGGGCTCAGTAGTTGGGTTGGAGAAGAATGTATGACCCAAGCTGCTTTCTGGCCCTTTAAGAAAAAGTATGTCAGCCCCTGTCCTAGATTCTTATTTATTCTTTACAACAATCCTATGAGATAGATACTATTTTTATCTTCATTTTGTGAATGATGCATCTGAGACTCAGATTAGACAACTAACACCAGATCACACATTAGGAAAGGGAAGTATACAAACATTATAGTGGTTACATGTGGGTAATTAAATGATGGATGATTTTTCATATATTATTCAAATTTACTATAGTGAGTGTATATAAACTTATAAATCAAGAGGGAAGGAAATTATTTTTTAAAAAATTAGGTAAAACTGAGTTGTGGGAATCCTAAAACTCATTCATGCTTTCTTATTTTGATTTCCTACCATGTCATCTGTTTTTATAAACTTAGAATGAATATGCAATTTTTATTTCCCTTCTTGGTGCTAACCCCTTTGATGCAGTGTCTCCTTAACTCTTGGTTTTGTAAAAAAAAAATTGTATTTATAGTTTCTTTAAAACTTTCTGTATTAACTGAAGCAGATTTTTTAACTCTTGAGATTCTTTGTCCTCTGTTTTACATTTTGAAGTTAACTTCAATAACTATTAAGTGCTCATAATTTAATACGTGCTTATAAAATGCTGCATGTATGTCTGACAGCACGCAGTTTACTTTTTTTAATATCAATCAAGTGAATTATCCTCAATTATTTGAGGCATAGATCTAGATAAAGTATTATACAATAAAAGTGTCATATGAGGTATTTCTTTCAAGAGAAAAATTTTGTTGTATGCTTCATGAAAAACTGTCCTAATAATTAGAGGGGATTTAGGAAGAACAGGTCACAAACCCCCTGCCTTCAAGGAAATGATCATCCAGTTAGGGAGAAAAGGCATATCTAATTACAGCATTTACTGTTAGGACCTTGATCCAAACCACAGTCATCTTTCCCCTGGATTATTTTATCATCCTGCTTCTAATTTTTCTCAGTTTATTCTTCCCACAGCCAAAGTGATTCTTTTAAGGACATGAATGACATCTCTTCTAAAATTCTATGCTTTTCTATCTCAGACTCAAAGTGCAAATCCTTAAAATGGATTGCAGGACTTTTTGATCCAGCACTTATCTATTACTCTTTGCTTCCACTACTTACCTTCACTTACACTAGCATTTTTGCTCTTTCTTCAGTTTAAATAAGTATGCTCCTACCTCTTGATCTTTGCACTTGGGTTTTGTTTTGTCTGCCAGAAACAATTTTCATTTGGATATCTGTATGGTTTGCTCCAGAACCCTCTTCAAGTATCCTTTTATGAGAGATACAGAGGTCCTCTGTGAACACTCCAAATAAAATATACAGTAGCATCCCACTTCTAACATTTTCTATTCTCCTTACTTTGTGTTGTACTGTTTTCCAAGGTACTTAATATCATGTAACATATTTGTACCTGTCTTTCTTCAACTAAAACTGAAATTAGGGTAGTTGGTACATTGTGAGCACCCAGTAAGGTTTGAATAAATAAATAAGTAAATATAAATAAACAGAAAAATGATGATTAGTGCCACTAAAACAGTGTATATTAAGTCCTCTGAAAGTTCGGGTGGAGAGATTACAGTACTTCCAATAGACATAATTTGGGAATGTTTTAGTGGATGAGGTAACATTTGAATTGAGTCGTAATTGTTAACATTAAAATGTAGGCATGAAAAAGGAAGTGTACGGGTAGGAGGACATTATAAGCACAGCAGATAATTTGTAAAAAGGTAGATGGCATCGTGTATTTATGAACAGGTGGTTAGTTGTCTACAGTTGTGATTCTTAAAAGTGTGATTCCCTCACCAGCAGTAGCATCACCTGAACACTATTAGCAATGTAAATTCTTGGCCCCACCCCAGACCTGCAGAATCTGATACTTGATCTGGGGCCCAGCAATTTGTTTTTCATAACCCTTCTAGATGATTCTGATGCATTCTAAAGGTAGAAACCCCTGGACTAGAACATATATATTCAGAAAAGTTTTATGGATATTAAGATTAGAAAAACCGGACTGGTCCAGATCTTAGCTAAGAGTTTGAATTTTGTAGGAAGATCTGCAGATTTAAGGGCAAAATAGTGCCATTATTAATCTTAAAATACTGTTTAAAGTAAAGGAGGTAAAAAATGAAAGTTTAGACAAAAAAAGGAAGTAACTAGAATATTTTAGAAAATGGTCAGTTGAGGGCCTGGTTGGGTAGTGACAATGAAAATGGAGATACAGGAACGCTTTCAAGAAATATGAAAATGAAGTAATTAGTATCTGGTTGAATGTGGACACAAGATACAAAGAATTATGTGAAATTGCATTGGGTTTCTCATATAAATACCTGGGAATATGATAGTATTAACAGTAAATGATGGAAGGAACAGTTAAAGAATCTAACAGTGCAGTTTTGACTATTAGATTTGAAGAGCTAATCTAGTCGACAAAAACAACAACAGAATAGCTAATCATTAGCCACAATGAACATATTTATTAATCTAGAGGATACTCATCCCAGTTAAGAACCATGCATTCTCAGATAACTGGTGATAAAGTTTATCAAAATATAGAACTCAGAATTTCTTTTTAGAACTACTTCATTCAGTAATAAAGTCTGCTTCTGTGTTTGTGAGCTAATTTATTTATGATAATTTTGAAGTTTAAAATTTCCTTTTAATTTGGGAACAGGGGACTAAATATAAAAAAAATAATAGTCTATCTAATTTGATCAAATGAATTGTCTGCCATTATCAAGTTTAGGAAGAGAAATTACAGTCTAGAGTCCAAAGAGGTTAAGTTTTCAAATTCCTCCCTTCCCAGAATATTGCTTAATCAAAGCCAATGGATTTCTCTTTTGCCTCTAATGGTTACACCTAGGGATTTTTCAGTAGCTGTAGCTTGGGTTGTTTTCCTCTGACTGGAAGTGGCTTCTTTTGCACCTCTAAAGGAGAATTATTTAACCCCCAGTCTCTTTTTGTACTTGCTTTTTGATGAATCAGGAAGGTCAGTAGGATAAACATTTACTACTCTACCCAGCTCACAACCCATTAAATTCAGTAACATTAGTAATTCCTTGAATTTAGTACACAATACAGTTAACTCACATTACTTTTGCCAAGATTTAGTGGTTATCAGAGGGAAGATGTATTTACAGAAAATGGTACCAAGTTAATTTCAGTTTCAACTTCACCAGGGTGCCAGTCAGTTGTGCCAGCTGCTAAAGTCTTTAACTTGTATTTAAGTTTTACTGTGAAAATTCATCAAGTAGTTAATTGTGCCACTGTATGTTTACTATATTTTTGTGGGGTGGGAGCACTTAACCTGAACATAATCTACTTCTTTGAAAGTTGTATCTGAATCTCTGTCTTACAAAGTATACAAATTTCTATGGCTGGCAGCCTCGGGCATCAGGTCTTACTTCATGTTTCCTCCTTTAGATTTCCTTCATATTAAAAGGTTTTAATTTCCATTTCTTCTGGTACTTCTGTCCTGCAGTAACTCTAAATTCCATTTAGTGGTCCAGCTTTTCTATATTGCCTCTTGTAAAGAGTATTACTTCTAGTATAAAAAGCTCCAAGCACAGTAACCACAGCCTTGGTGTTCTGCTCTTGTCTGGATTTCTCTGTTCAACAACCTTTTGTAGTCCTTTACTACCTTGGCTATTGCAGCTCCCTTTGAAATTTTTAGGCCTATTGAGCTAAAATTATAGAAGCATTCCTGTTGTGCCCCCATATTTGTATAATTTGGATAATAACCATAATCGAGTCCATGAAATATTGCTTTTAATGTTTCTGATGTCTGCCCTCATAGGAGCCCATTGAAGACTATCTTTTCTGTCACTAGATTTTTTTCAAAAACATTTTATTTACTTATTTTTAGAATGAGGGGTAGGGAGGGAGAAAGAGTGGGAGAGGAGCATCCATATGAGAGAGAAACATCAATCAGTTGCCTCTTGACCCAGAATGAAACCTGCAACCCAGGCATATTTCCCTGACCAGGAATTGAACTGGCAAACTTTCACTTTGGGGTATGACACCAAACCAAGTGAGCCATACCAGTCAGGGCTAGACTTTTTATTTATTTTTTTATCTTTAACTGTGCTTTTAACAGTTCTAAGCCTTGAATAATTTGTTTTACTTCATTGGAAGTGCACATATTCCTTTTGGTCACATTTCTTTCAGTAACAGGATATTGCCATTTCAGATAAACATAACTGGTTTTTGTTTAAATTTTGGCATTTTTTTGAAGATTTTATTAATTTTTGGAGAGAGGGAAGGGAAGGGAGAAAGAGAAGGAGAGAAACATTCATGTGAGAGAGAAAAATGGACCGGCTGCCTTTCGTTTGCGCCATGACCAGACCAATTCCATAACCCAGGAATGTGCCCTGACTGGGAATCCAACCAGCGACCTTTTTGCTTTGCTGAACGACACCCAACCAACTGAGCCACACTGATCAGGGCCATTTTAGCCTATTCTTAAGTACCTCCTATCTTCTTTTTTCTTTCTCTTAGCTTTTGGGCCCAGGTTTTAATATTCTTTAATTATCTCTTATAAGACATCCTGTAATGTCAGTGATGAAAGTCTGGGAATTCTGAGTTCATCAAAAAGCATTCATTAGCAAATAGATTTTGCCCACTGTCATCTCCCTGACTTAAGAAAATCCCACCAGCTCAACATCAAACCTAGGATTGACCTGCTATTTTGTTTTTCTTCAGTGTTACATTTTCTTATTCATGCTCAGGGGCCTAACTTTGGGCTCTTGGGCATGCTGCTTTGTAGCACCATGCCATACTGTACATTGCCTTCTGCAATAACCATAGATAGTCCATGGCTTACAGTGGTTCCACTTAGGATTTTTTTTTTTTTTTTTTTACTTTATGATAGCTCAAGAGCAACATGCATTCAGTAAACTATACTTCAGATTTTGCATTTTGATCATTTCCTGGGCTAGTCATATGTGATAAGACACTCTCTTGTGATGCTGGGCAGCAGTGGCAGCCAGCCGCTCCTCCAGTCAGTTATGTGATCATGAGGTGAACAACCAGTACCCTACAGTATACTGTGTTGCCAGCACTTTTGGATATTGTGTTTTCATATCCCCTCATATCTACAAAATGCCTATCTATGTTTCAGTGTGCTTCAGCTGTGTATGTTAATGGTGGATACCCATGTAACATTCTGTTTTTCACTTTTAGTATAGTACTAAATAAATTACATGAGATATTTAATACTTTATTATAAAATAGACATTGTGATAGATGATTTTGCCCAATTGTGGATTAATGTAAGTGTTATGAGCACATTTAAGTTATCTAGGCTAAGCTATATTCGGCAGGTTAGGTGTATTAAATGCATTTACAGTGTTTTCAACTTATGATGGGTTAACTGGTTTCAAATCCATTCTAAGTCAAAGAGCATCTATAGTAATTTTGAAATGTACTTAAAATGCTTCAGGTATTTTTGAGGTAATCTTTCATTTTTTTTAATCTTTCAAATCTGTATAGTCTTCATGTTACCTTATATAAGCAGTCTTAGTTTTCTCTTATAGACTTTCTATTTTTTTTCAAAGAGCATATTATCATAGTTGGATTTCCATTGTGGTTCATTCTCAGATTTCCATCCTACAGTTACCTTCTATTCCTCTGTTAGGTAGCTTTGGAACCAGTCACCCTTTCTTTCTAATTAATAACAACTAAAATATTACTCCTCCCTCCCTAATTCCATCTTTAAGAACACATACTTCTAGTATATATGGTATATATATTTCTTTTTCAAATCTGTCTAGTTTAACTTCTTAGAGTGAATTTAATGCTTCAGGAAGTCCCTCTCTTCTGTCCTAATCAACATAACCTTATTTTTTAGTTTTCCCACTGTTATTTTAATTGTAAGTGTATCATCTTTTTAAAACAAGTTTAGTTCTTCTTGAGATTGAACAAATCTAGTACCTAAAGTTAGTGTTTGAGGCATAGGCCTTTTAAAGTTCCCTTTTGGTCTTTGCATTTGTAATAATTTCTTCTGCATAAGAAATGGATTTATGTCCTCTATAATAATATGCCCTTCTCTATCTATTCACCTGATAAAATCGACTGGCCATCTTTGTTGAATTCAGATGAAATCTTGACATCTACAGCATTGATTTGATTTATGGCCTTATCAACTTAGAAGCTACGTAAGATCATATTATGGAAGTGACTCTAAAAGTCTTTGGACAGGTCACATGAATATGACCTGCTCATAGGAGCTGCTTTGAGAATGAAATTAAGAGAGAGGAACAAAATTAAGTCAGCTAATCTAGGATTAAAACTAATGATTTAAAGGCTAGACATTGACACACTAGTGTAGTAAGACCTAGATGGAACTTAACCAACTTTTCCATTTAATGCTTTGGCGTGTGGTCTTTGTTGAGAAACCAAACAGAAGGAACAACAACAACAATTTTACCTGCTAATGTCTAAAAAATCTGTATGACTAAAAGACTTAAAAAAATCAATAATATAATCAATGCCTCAGTCATACCTGCAAAACCATTTGTGGCCAAGCCTTCCTAAGTTGAAGTCAGAGGCAGATTTCTGCTTGGCTCACCCTAGTTAAGACATTATCAGGTGCACACACATGTGTGGGTACCACTAGCAGTAGGTACACACAGGGGTATGTCCACACCACATTTCCATTTGATGTCAATATACATTTCCTTCTGCATATATTTAGGGATTCCCTTGTCTACATGTCAGTTTTAATGTTTATGAGGGAAATGTTTGATATATTATTTTCCCTAGTGAGTTGGGAATCAAATGAAAAATTTGGGATCAATATTTATCTAAACATTTAAAAATGAGCCTACTTACCTTCTTTGGACCTACTGAAGCAGAAAATTTGGACTTCAAGCAGATACTCAGGTAGTCTCAGAAGACCTTGGCCTGCCTCACACCGTATGGATTCCTGCTATGGTTGGTAGCTTTGACTAGATAATCATGAAGATTCCTTTTAATAGTAAGATTGTATGGAATATTAAGATTTGAAGATGCTTACTCCATTTTCCATTTTGTAAAAGGTTTAGTCTTATTATATTTACAGAACCTATTAAAGACCTTAATGTTACATAAATATTAACCTAAGAAGTAATGAGCTGAACACACTATGCTTTATTGACACCCCAAAAGAACTGGGTTTCAGACTGCTTTCTACTTAAGAGTATGCCTTTTGCAGATATCAAACAGCTTTAACTTACTAAACTGCACTTCTGTTTTGTTGTTTTTTAAAATATGATTATCATGATAGAAAAGGTCAAACGACAAGTGACTTTCTTTTTATGAACAGAACTTTTCTTGATCTTGATTCTCAATGGAAAACTGGGGGGGGGAATCCTCAGATATTATTCAGGCATGAAGCATTTTATTTGTATTGCTGTATCTAGGATATGCTTGATTGGTCAATGAGTATTGAGTTAAGGAGTTGAAACACAGTGGTAGCTTTTGAATATATTTTTTTTGGGAGTGGCTGGTCTGCTTGCCAAAAGTGAGTAGAACTTGTCGTAATAAATCATGCTTGGAGACAAATAATTAAACAGTTCAGACTTATGCGATTAACCAAATAACGCTTAACCTCATAATTTTCTTAAAGTGTACTGGTTATAATAGCTCTTGTTTGTTACGTGCCAGGAATTATCCTAGATTTTAATGTGTATCTTGCTTAGTTCTTCAGTAGCTCTGTGATTAAAGTGATATAAAATTTATTTTATGGGAAACTTAGACGGAAAAATACCAATATAATAACTTGGATAATATTACACAACTCTTAAATGACAAAGCCAGGGCCATATGATTCCAAAACCTATATTCCTTTCACAGGGCTGCCAACCTACTTGCTTTATTTTTCAATCTGACATCTACCATAGACAAGGGTAAATCTTGATGTGTAGTTAGGAAACAAAACAGGGAAAGTAGATGTAGAATTGTGCTTATGTTATATTTAAATTAGCTTCCAGAAAGTAAATGAGAACATTGAAATTTGAGGTAAAAGATTGAACAAAATAATTGAGCTAACTTTATACTTAATAGAAAACAGGAAAAGAACATTGGTGTAATACTCACTAAGTTATAGACCTTACTAGAAATTTATCAGTTTTTCCACTAATGCTTTGGGTGTTTCAGTATGTTAACTGCTGACCTAAATATTGTATTTAGCTGTTATTTCTCCGTAGTCACTTCTAGCCTGTAACAATTCTTCAGTTTTTCTTTGTCTTTCATGATCTTGACACTTCTGAAGAGTACTGATCATTTTGTTTTGTAGGATATCATTCATTTTGAGTTTGTCTAATGATTTCTAATGATTGAGTGAGTTTGTACATTTTTGGTAAAAGTACCACAAAAATGCCATTGTGTCTTTCTTGGTGAACCATATCAAGAGATTTATGATAATATCTTGTATTACTTACTGGTCATATTTACCTTGATGACTTGGTTAAGTTTGTGCCTGTGGGGTTTCTCTACTTCTAAAGCTACTGTCCTTCTTGTAGTTGATAAATGTCTTGAGGGAGCTACTTTGAGACTACAAATATGCATCTCAAACTTTCACCCACTAATATTAGTGTTGATATATGGATTTTTGTCAGCAACATTCATTTCTGTGTACATACCTAATGGTGATTTTCTATTTCTTTCTTTCCTTCTATGTTTATTTATTGGGATTCTATTGTGAGGAAGAACTCCCTCATCTCTAAATTTTATTTATTTTTATTTGTATTAGTATGGACTCATGGATATTTATCTGGTTCCATGGATTAAAGCCTGATATTGTCATCATTTTTATTTTGTTGCTCAAATTGTTCCAGTTTTTAGCCATTAGGAGCCCTGTCAGGTTGGTTCCTGTGCTTTTATATCCCATCATTTTTTTTCCCTCTAGCATTTGCTTACTTTCTGACACCAAAAAATGTTCCAGTCTAATCTTATATTTTTCCTACTCCAACCCTGCTGGAGGAGGGCTTTAGGAACCTAAGTTCCTTGTGCTTGAGGAGCTCAGGTTTCTTTTGTTTGTGGAGAAGAGTATATAGAAACCAAGATTTGGCCCTAAATGTTCATGTTGCTACTGTAATGTTATTGCTCGTAGGTTCTCTCATAAGATAGAACTAAGTATATTTATATGAAGGGGGACTAAAAATCTGGAATTATCTTCTGGTGGGTGGGCCCCTTGTAGTACAGGCTCCCCCCATGACATGAGTGTTCTAGGATCCCATCTGTCTCAGTGTACCAGCCAGCATTACTGTGAGAGGCTGTGTTTGGCTTCATTGAATTTTTTTTGAAGACTTTTTCAGTGTGTTTGCTCATTTCATGCTGGATGATTTAGGAGTGCACCTGCCCATACTGTGCGGAGTGTTCATCAGTTTTAGATTCAAAATGGCCCTACCTCCATGCCTTACCCTTCCTGGTCACTTAGTGACTTTTTTCTGTTTCCCTGGATGAAAAAAGTCCTCAAAAGGAAATATTTTGCTGATGTGGAAGAGGTGAAACAAAAAACAGCAGAAACACTAAAAGACATCAAAATCAATGAATTCAAAAACTGTTTTGAGCAGTGGAAAAAACATCTTGATAGGTGTATTGCATCAAATGGAGAGTACTTTGAAGGTGACTGAAATTTAAACGTGTAAGAATTAATACACAATTTTTTTATAAATACCATATTTAGGGGGTCTCCCCGTATATATGTATAGTAGCTATATTACAAGTTAATAACAATCATACTGAATGGGGCAGAGGAAAAAACTAAATGTTCATTAAAATATTTATTTTAGGTATTTAGAAAATTAGCAAGCTTACCATATTTTGACGTGTATAACGTGTACTTTATTGTACAAATTTTTGAGGGAAAAATAAAGATATGCATTATACATGGGTAGTACTAATTCCGTATGTATATACACATTTTTAATTCTTTTATTTATGCTTATGCATTATAAGTGTAGCTCTAGAAAGCAGTAATGATATCTGTATGGGAAATAATACCCTGGAAATGATCATTGGTTTTGTTGAATTTTTGATGAACTTGCAACAAAAACAATTTAGGCTAATGATTCAATGAAATGAAACAGAGTAGTGATGTATTGTTATCTACTTGGTAAGATAGGTGATGCCAACTTTATTACCACAGGGTGAACAGCACGACATTTCTCTCTGTACATTTTAGGCAGGAGAAATTGAAAAATCCCTTGGAAAATGTCAAAACAGTTTCATACACTGCAAGCTTTAAACTAAAAGTTATTAAATATGCTAGAAAGCATGGCAACAAAGCTGCTGAGAGATACTTCAGACCAACTCCCACAGTGAGTGTCATCAGATTGTGGAGGCAACAGGAGGAGAAGCTTCTTTAGATGCTTGGACAGAAGAAGGCAATGTGAGGGAAACCTCCGAAGTGACTGGAGGTGGAGCAGGAGGTACAAACCTGCAGCATCACACTGGGATGTCTGTTTCGACCAAGACAATACAAAAAGGTAAAAAGATTGCACAAGAAAAAAAAAACATTGATGATTTCTCAGGGACACCTAAATGGTACTGTAACTTTATGAAGAGAAAAGGTTTGAACATGTGGACACAAATGAAACTTGCCCCAAAACTTCCAGGAGCCTATGAGAATCAAGTTTTGGAATTTCATTCTTACATTATTAATTTCGAAAGACTTACAGCTTTGAGCTTTCTCAAATCACCAATGTGGATGAGGTCCCACTCACATTTGATGTACCATCCAACAGAACTGTGGACATCAAAGGAGCAATGACCGTGGCTGTTAAAGCTAGTCATAAGGAAACACATTTCACTATTATTCTAGCCTGTTGTGCAGATAGGACAAAGCTCCACCTATGACCATCTTTAAAAGAAAAACACTTCCGAAAGAAAAGATTCCAAGTGGAGTTATTATCCACGTGAATGAAAAAGGATGGATGAATGGAGGCATAAAGATCTGGTTTAATAAAGTCTGGTCACAAAGGCCTGGAGGATTACTTAAAATCTAGCTTTGCTTGTTTTTGATCACTTCAAAGCCCAGGGTTACACAAAGTGCAAAAGCAATTGCAGGAGACTAGGAAACCCAACTTGCTGTGATACCTAGTGGGCTAGCCAGCCAACTGCAACCTCCTGATGTGCCAGTATGCAAGCCCTTTCAGGCCCTAATGAAGAAAGAGTGGATGCAGTCAGCTGGTAATAATTTAACACCTACAGGCAGGATCAAGAAGGCATCCATCACCAAGGTTTGTGACTGGATCCTAAGATTGTGGAATGATGTAAAAAAAGAAGTGGTTGTGAAATAGTTTAAAAAATGCTGCATCAGTAATGCTATGGATGGAACTGAGGATGATGCAGTTTACTGGGATGAGGAAAGTGACTCTTCAGAAGACAACAGTAAGGTAGAAATTAAAGACAATACTTCTGATATTGACGGTGCCAAGAGTTCTTTGCCTTCTGTATGATGTGTTCGTATTGTAAATTTTTTATTGGTACATAAAATGTCTTGGACCATAATTTGTGCAAAAATAAATGCTAAAATTCATGTATAATACAAAAAACAAGTATCTAAATATAACTAAATAAAAAATTGAGTAAAAAAATTAAAATGAAAGATTTTTTTCCTGAAAGTTTTGGTCAGAAACATGGGTGCATATTATACACAGGAGCGCAATATACATGGCAAAATATGGTACTCAGTGCATAGATTATATTAGTCTTTTTTCAGCAGATTAATATAGGCATTATTGTAGATATTTTTTGAATCTCTTACAATGAAAGATAATAGTAAATAGTTATTTAGATCTGGAAAGTGGAAGGATTCGGTGTATATAAAAAAAAGAATGAAATTAACAGCCTACTAACACCTGGGGACTATGAAGTGTCTGAAACTTTGAAAGTTGATGACACTAGGAAACTCGGATGAAAATGAAGAGCCAACTAATAGAAATAAAGTCATGTTTGATAGTGTGTTGATCATATAGTCTAATATTACCTGGATTTAAAAATTAAGAGGATTGTATTTGCTTAGTGATTAATTTGTGTTTAGTAATCTTTGTTATATTAGAAAAGGTAAGAAACAAATAACCATATTTTAGTTAATCAATTTATGTGATACTTTGGGGGGTTCTTAAACTGCTACATTTGTATTGTTTTTATACATTTGTAGGTTGCCATAAGAAAACAACACAGATTTGGTGGCTTGAACAACAAAGTATTTTCTCACAGTTCTGGTGGCTGGAAGTTTGAGATCAGGGTGCCAGTCGGGTTCTAGTGAACCTTGCTCATAGACAGCCAACTTCTCTGTGGGTCTTACCATGGCCTCTCCTCTGTGCAAACATGTGGAGAGATGAAGAGAGATCCCTTTTCCGCTTTTTATAATAAGGCCCACAGTTCTCTCTGGTTAGGACCCCTTTCTTTTTCTTTTCTTTTTTTTTTAAGATTTTATTTAATTATTTTTAGAGAGGGAAGGGAGGGAGAAAGAGAGAGAGAAACATCAATGTGTGGTTGCTGGGGGCCATGGCCTGCAACCCAGGCATGTGCCCTGACTGGGAATCAAACCTGCGATGCTTTGGTTCGCAGCCCACGCTCAATCCACTGAGCTACGTCAGCCAGGGCAGGACCCCTTTCTCATAACATCATTTAACATTAATTATTTTCTAAAAGCCCTATCTCCAAATATAGTTACATTGGGGATTAAGACTTTAACATGTGACTTTTAGGGAGACACATTTCAGTCTATACTAATCTGGATCATGTACGTTAATATTCCTAAATAATGAATGTCATTTTAACTTAATAGGTTTACATTAAGTCTGTGTTTTGACAGTTTTGACAGAATGAGTCTGTGTTCATTCTCAAATAATTTGCCATGTAAATTAAGATATAACAGTATATAGTATATACTGTATTCCTTATAGAGCAGGGTATGTGCTCCTATAAATGAGAGTGCTGAGAAAGTGCTGTTGGATCATTGAAATCCTCCAGCATCTTTCTTTGGCAATAGCTCTGCTCTTCTCTTCAACTCTCCTTATGTCATGGCATACATTTGGCTTTGGCTGTAACTTCTTTTAGCAGTATTCATACAGTTTCTATAATTTATAGTAAATTGCATTGCAGTAACATTTGTTATGTCCTTTAAAATGGTGGGGGGAGGTTTCTACCAGTCCCTAGTGGACTGCTGATCTTTTTTTTTAATATATTCTATTGATTATGCTATTACAGTTGTCCCATTTTTTCCTCTTTATTCCCCTCCATCCTGCATTCCCCTCTTTAGTTCATGTCCATGGGTCATACATATAAGTTCTTTGGCTTCTACATTTCCTATACTATTCTTAACTTCCCCCGTCTGTTTTCTACCTACCATTTATGCTACTTATTCTCTGTACCTTTTTCCCCTCTCTTCCCCTCCCACACCCCTGCTGATAACCCTCCATGTGATCTCCATTTCTGTGATTCTGCTTCTGTTCTAGTTGTTTACTTAGTTTTTTTTTTTTTTCTTTTTAGGTTCTGTTGTTAATAGCTATGAGTTTGTTGTCATTTTAATGTTCATATTTTTTATTTTCTTTTTCTTAGATTAGTCCCTTTAACATTTCATATAATAAGGGCTTGGGTGATGATGAACTCCTTTAACTTGACCTTATCTGGGAAGCACTTTATCTGCCCTTCCATTTTAAATGAAAGCTTTGCTGGATAGAGTAATCTTGGATGTAGGTCCTTGCCTTTTACAACATTGAGTATTTCTTTCCAGCCTCTTCTTGCTGCAAGGTTTCTTTTGAGAAATCAGCTGATAGTCTAATGGGAACTCCTTTGTAGGTAACTCCTTTTCTCTTGCTGTTTTCAAGATTCTCTCCTTATCTTTAATCGTGGCTAATGCAATTATGATGTGCCTTCTTGATCCTCTGTTTCTTAGACCATTTTCTTGGAGAATTAGAACTGTGATAATAGTTGATTTTAAAGGTCCAGGTAAGTACTGTTCTTTGCAGCAACTTTAGCATTCTGACCATTATGTTAAGACTGTTAATTATTAGAATACAAAAGAAAAAGAGATATGGAAGATGTGTTGTACTATGTGGCCAGCTGGAACACATTCAGATTATTATTCACATTATTAGCTGTCATTAGCTGAGTGTTTATAATAGCTTTTATAACACAGGAGAAAAAATTCAAACCAAAAGTGCAATGTAATGTATATTGTATTACATATGTTGAGGGAAAAAATGTAAAGGAGAAATGGTGTTACAGTGTTGTGTTAATAGCAGTATCAACCATGACATTAAACAGTGGAAGACAATATGTAAATTTCACCCTATTTTGTTTATATCTCTTAAAACATATTGTGGCAAACATTGGAAGTGTTGCCTACAAGGACTATTATTGTGTTAGATTTAGGATCAGCTAGATCAGACAGGGTGTTACCAGCTGAATGTTGGTAAATGAAAGAAGCTGTAATGAGAATTGAAGCTGAAAAAAGTAGAAAGTTTATCTTCTAAGGAGATAAACTTAGCCCATAAATAGAAAGTGAATACGGCTGTAAGTAGATAAGGATTAGGGCAAACTATTTGGTACTGGGGACAGGAAAAATGTGAACTGGCAGGTGCCTATTTTTTATGCAGTACAAAAAGAGTATTGCTGTGGCCAAAGAGAGGCAGTAAAGCTGTTCCAACCCTTCAGCAAAGAAAAAATTTAAAGCCAGAGAATCACTGTTTATCTAACATTCTTTTTGGGTTTGTGGTGGTTTAGAAAAGTCTGCTCTCCTTGGGGTCATAGTTAGTAGTAGTTTTTACTTTCCAGCTAGTAAGGACTACAAAATCTGGAAGGGATATATGTTCACAGAGATAATACCTTCTAGCTTTCTTTTTTGTCTGACATGGTCCTGGAAACATTGGAGACATGTGCTAGCTACCTGGTAATTGCAATTTGGAATTGTCAAAGAACTGTGAAGGGTCTGAGAGTTTATCTGAGCCTGCCATAGTTTCATGGATGCTGGTAGAAGACATAAACTCCTGGGTGAGAGATAAAGGACTTTGTTTCTCATAGCACAGCAAGCAGTAGGAGGTTCATGTTTATGGTGGTTCTCCTGGTCCCTCAAGTCTCACAAAGGTGTTGTACGTGGCTCAGGTGGATCCTGTACTCAAAGTAGGTTTTTGTCACAGGTGAGAAACCCCAAGCTTAGGGAACCCTAATTTATTATAGTAGTCTGAAAGCATATCTGCCTGACCTTTGTTCCATAGGGAAATAACATCATGATTATACTAGACAGTAAACAGGCTCACTGGTCTAGAGGGAGCTATCATCTCTGTTTTTCAAGGTCATTTTCTATAAATATATTTGAAAAAGATACAGGCTGTCAGAGCCTGTTTTTGAAATTTATAGGAATACAAGACATCCATGGAAAATTGTCTCCCAACAGGAAGTGGTTAGTATGAAAAGTCATTGAGCTCTGAGTGTTCTTGGCTTTTTTATTCTGTACCAATTTTTTTAGCTTTTAAATCAGAGTTTGAAAACTTTCTGTAAAGGGGCAGATATTAAATTTTCTAGGCTTTGTGAGCCATATAATTTCTGTCACAACTATTCAACTTGGCTTGTTATGTCAGGAAGGCAGCCATAGGTTAAACATAAATGAGGGAACCTGGATGTGTTTCAGTAAGACTTTACAGACATTGAAATTTGAATTTCACATGATTTTCACACATCAAAAAATTTTTTTAATCATTTAAAAATATAACATCCATTCTTAGCTTGTGGGTTTTACAAAAATAGGTTGCAGGCCAAATTTGGCTTGTATGTCATAGTTTGCCAACCTGTTTTATATGATATATTTTTTTTAAATATAACACATTGTTTTAATACAGCAGTCTTGCATTTGAATTAATGTTTTTATATAGATTTATAGATATATATGATCAATATTTTATAGTAATTGATAGTTCTAAAATATGTTCTCATAAATTATCCCAATTTAACTTAAGAGTAAGCATGCAAGATAAGCATTAGTATTTCCATTTTATGGTCAGAAAAGTAATACATAGAGAAAGTGGGAGATCTACCCAATGATAGAGACAACACTGATCATATTCTGGACTTTTTCTCCATAATATGTTATAGTTTCAACTTTAATAATCAGAGTATCATGCCACTATATCTTTAATATCCATTTCTTGCCAGGAAGCTTAGAGTTCAGTTTTACAAATAAAAATAATAATGCATACTCATTTCTACTTTTCTATATTACTATATCCTAAAGTCTACTTATTTTAATATTAAAAAGCAATTTGATGAAAGCTAAATATAGGAGGTGAAGAGTATGTGTTACAAAGTTTGGGAAAGACTTGGCAGCTAAACAGTAGTCATTCATATAATATAGTTCTTTTTCACATTTTCAAAGATAATCATTATTTTTACATGTACACTATGAAAATCAAACAATAAGGACCTCACCCGCATCATCTGTATTTGTGCTTAACTAATAGTTTAATTTATCTAGCAAGTTTTATTCAAATTTTTAAACTGGAGATGTTGAGAATATTTTCTATAATGCACTCTCTGGATTGCTTCCCTATTAGGTGGTTGAAGATTATGCTGGAAGATGGCAGGTCCCTTTGCCACAGCTTCAAGTTCTTCAGACTGCCCTTTGCTGTTTTACATCAGCCAGTGCATCATTCCCAGATGAATGTGAGCACGTACAGTATGTTTTGAGTAGCCTTGCTTTGTAAGTACTCTTTAAAAATATTATAAAAATATTATTTATCATGATGTGATTGAGTTTTTTTATTATTTTCTTTAGGGAAGGCACCTTTCATAAAGTCTTCTCTCAAAAAGAAATGAACATTTCTTCATTTAAGTATTTATGTTTAATTTTGACCATTTAATCACAATTTTACTTTTAGTGTCAAAGATAAATAAAATTATACATTCTCAGGCTCACTACCAGCACTTCCCTTTCCTTTTTAATTCCCTAGATTGTTTTGGCCAGCTGTAATGGTAAGTCCCAGAATATAGCAATGAAGGCCACCATAATTAGCAGAGGGACCTTAAAAGGAAACTCTTGGTTTTTAAAAAAATACTTGTAGAAGACTTTGAGTTAAAGATCACAGAGTAAGGACTTCTGACTAAGTTGGAGGCATAGCTAAACATGCTTTGCTTCCTCGCATAACTACAGAAAAAATTACAACCATATCAACAAAATTAACACCCAGAACCATCAGAAAATCAAGTTGTATGGAAGTTGGACAACCAAGGATTTAAAGAAACCACATTCATCCAGACAGGTAGAAGGGGTGGAGATGTAGAGAAGGGTGAAGAAAGGTGGAGACCCAGTGTGATGTGTAGGGGAATGGGCGGTCAGTCACATTTTCTTGTTTGGTAGATAAAAACCAGGAGGGATACCTTGGGAGTGAAGGATCTCATGCCCAGGCCAGACCACACAGCCCAGGGTTCCAGAGCCAGGATGATAAATCCCCATAACTTCTGGTTATAAAAACTAGTGAGGATTGGGGTGGCAGACGAAACTGCCCAACTTTTAGGACACTAAAAGGATCTGCACAGAGTTAAAACTTATACACACCCACTGCCTCTGGGATTCAGCACCAGGGTATGCCGGAAGAGCACCAGTAGCAAATGGGGAGTAAGTGAAGTAACTGGAAACTGGGTGTGTGCTGGGCAAACCTCTGGAAGCCAGGTAACAACATTGTGCCTCCTCTGAGTCCTCCCCCGACACAGAGCAACATAGTGGCGAACTGGGTTGCCCAACTCTGGCAATTACCTAAGGCTCAGCCCCAAACATCTTACAGGTGCCCTTTGTATAATATGTCATGCTACTAAGACAGGGAGTCAAAGCAGCTCTACCTAATACACAAGGATGCTGTGAAATTGAAGGGAGACAGAAATATGGCCCCCAAAAAAGAACAGAACAAAACCCCAGAAAAAGAACTAAATGAAATGGAGATAACCAACCTAACAGATGCAGAGTTCAAAACACTGGTTATCAGGATGTTCAAAGAACTCATTGAGTAAGGCAACAGCATAAAAAAAACTCAGGCAGAAATGAAGGTTAAACTAAATGAAATAAAAAAAATTCTAAGGGAACGAACACTGGAGGGGATGATGCTGAGATTCAGATGAATGATTTGGAACATAAGGAAGAAAAAAGCATTCAATCAGAACATCAAGAATAAAAAAAATTAAAAAAAAAAAAAACAAGAATAGGATAAGGAGCCTCTGGGACATCTTCAAATATACCAATGTCTGAATCAGGGATGCCAGAAGGAGAAGAGGAAGAGCGGGAAACTGGAAATCTATCTGGAAAAATATTGAAAGAAAACTTCCCTAGTTTGGAAATTGACATGCAAGTCCAGGAAGCATAGAGAGTCCCAATCAAGTTGGACCCAAAGATGACCACTCCAAAACATGTCATAATTAAAATGCCAAAGGTTAAAGATAAAGAAAGAATCTTAAAAGCAGCCAGAGAAAAGAAGAGAGTTACCTACTGGTGAGTTCCCATAAGACTGTCAGTTGATTTCTCAAATGAAACTTTGCAGGCTAGAGGGGACTGGCAAGAATTATTCAAAGTGACGAAAAGCAAGGACCTACAACCTAGATTACTCCAGCCAGCAAAGCTATCATTAGAATTGAAGGGCAGATAAAGTGCTTCCTAGACAAGGTAAAGCTAAACAAGTTCATCATTACCAAGCCATTATTATATGAACTGTTACAGAGACTTACTTAAGTAAAAGATGATGATGAAAACTATGAACATTAAAATGACAACAAACTCAAAACTATCAACAACTGAATCTAAAAAAACCCTAAGCAAACAAGCAAAACAAACAGAATCATAGATAAGGAGATCACATGGAGGGTTATTAGCTGGAAGGGGTATGGGGAAGAATGGGGGAAAAACGTGCAGGGATTAAGAAGCATAATAGATAGATACAAATTAGGGGGCAATTAGGGGGATAGTTAAGAACAGTATAGGACATGGAGAAGCCAAACGTTTATATGCATGACCCATGGTTGTGAACTATGGTGGGGATTACTGGAGGGAATGGGGCTATTGTTCAGAGGAGGGCGAAGGGGGAAATACTGGGACAACTTTAATAGTATAATCCATAAAATATATTTTTAAAAAAGTAAAGATCACAGACTTATGTTTATGCTTTTTACCCTCCTAGATTCTACTAAAGTTATAGTAAAGAATTAAAAGATAGAAATACAGTGAAAAGAAATGTCATCAATGAATGAAAGATTTCAACAATTTTCTGAGGGACAGAAAATAGATAAGTCTCATTGAAACATGGCAGAGCAAATCACAAATTAATTTGATTTTTGTGTGTGTGTGGTTTTTGTGCCTCAAATTGCATTTATATCACAATGGTGGGTTTTGATATCATTTATCAACATTACAAAATAGAATAGAAAATATGAGTATGTCTCATAGGATAAGTATTATTTTGTGAAATGCTTATTATTTTATTTACTTTTATATCCAATCATATGCCAAATAATGAGTTTTGGCCAATGCTAGACTGCATGTACAATGGTGGTCCCATAAGATTATGATGGAGCTGAAAAATCCCGATTGCCTAGTGACATAGCCATCATAATGTCAGTGTAAAGGTTGCAAAATTCACCAAGGCTGTGATTGAACTGGCAAATATCTTTAACCAGGGTGTGGATGAGAGTGAGAATGAGGACTTCTAAGAGGTGATACCTGAAGAAGTGAATAATGTGGATTTGTTGGAACTGGAACTGGGATATATAGGTGAAGAAAAGGAAACTGCAGAAGAAAAAGAAGGAAGTTGATAGTTCAGGATTAGTAAAAGTTTTCGAAGACCTTACCAGGCTCCTTAAAATGTTTAAAACCTGAACTCCAACACTGAAAGGTTTTCATTAATAGAAAGGAATGTTCATGGTGCATTATCTGCATACAAAACAATGTATGAGGAGAAAAAGAAATATACCAAAAAACTACCATGGATATATTTCATCTCTTATCCAAATACTAAGCAGGCCCAACCCTGTTTAGCTTCTGAGATTAGACAAGATCGGGTGCGTTCAGGGTGGTATGGCTGTAGACCCGTGTCTCAGAACGTATTCCTGTTGTTAAGCAACTGTTAAGCAACTCATGACTTTGTAAAACATTTTTTAAAAACTGCTGGTAGCAATTAAAACAAAATGATCCTCTACCTTATTAGAGAGAAGGAAGTCAGCTGTCCTTCACCCCTACCCCCAGAAGCCTAGAGAGGTATAGAATTTGAATATACAAGGCATGAAGTAGAGAGTAGGATATGATATTTTGGAAGTATGCAGATTAAAGCATTAATAGCAATTTTTCGATACAGGCCAATCACCAGGCCTTAGGGCCAAGGGTAGGGTGGAAAATGGTATTGATATATATATTTTTAATATTCTGGCCATTCTGTCTCTTTGAGACTGCCAGCTGGTAATATCCTAAAGAAAAACTCACCAGTCACCAAACCTGCAACCCTTCGGTTAGTAGGTATGCTTAAGAAACTTGCAATTAATTTGCTTATGGCTTTATTCTTAAAATTAATGAGTATTCAGGAATCCTCAGACACACATGAGGAATGCTTTTACATGAAAAAACTACAATGAAAACAATAAAAAATTCTGGAAGAAATAGTGTTAATTTTGAAAACAATAAAATTAAAAGATAAACAAAATCTATAATTAGTATTTTCAGAGAGAATTGAGAAGATATATTTAATGTTACAGCATAAACATACCATGCTGAAAGGAATAATGAGATACCAAAATAAGTTTGTGGAAATTAAGAAAATATAATTGTTAAAATTTAAAGTTCTGTAGGAAGGTTAGAAGGTAAGTTGAAGAAATAATGCAGAATGTAAATCAAAACCAAAGAGAAGGGATGTGTTTTAAAAAAAATGATAATGGTAGCTCCATGTAGGAAATTTGTTATTTAAATTGTTGGAGTTCCATAAAAGAACTTAGAGGAAATACATTACAGGGAATTTTCTAAGACATACTCATAATAAAAGAATTTCCTAGTCATGAATTGAAAGTCATGAACTTCTAGGCTGAAAGAAACCAACAAGTACTCAGCAGAATGAATGTGAAAGATACTCAGCTAAATACATCATATTCCAATTTCGGAATATCAGAAATGAAAAATGGCCTGACCAGTGTGGCTCATTTGGTTGGACATCATCCCCCAAAACGAAAAGTTGCTGGTTCTGTCCCCACTCAGGGCACATGCCTGGGTGTCTGTTGAGTCCCTGGTTGAGGCATGTACCAATTGAGCAACCAATTAATGTTTCTCTCTCACATTGAGGTTTCTCTTTCACATCAATGTTTCTCTCCCTCTCTTTCAACCTCCCTTCCCCTCTCTCTAAATTAAAAAATAAAAATAAAATTTAAAAAGAATGAAAAACAGACGTGAACACCTGGAGAGGAAAACCTAGGTCATCTATAAAGGAACAAACATCAGATTGATATCAGTCTTCATACAACCAGAAGTGGATGGTAGAATTTAATTAGTATTTTTAAAGATTTGAGGAGAAGTTATTTTCAATGTAGCATTTTATACTCATTCAAACTGTCAGTTAAGTGTGGAAGCAGAAATAATATTACCAGGCATGTAAGGATCTAGAAGATTGACTTGTCCACATACTGTTTTGGGAAGTTTTTAGAGAATGTGCTCTAGATGAGTATGTCATATAAAAAGACCAAATGACAGTGAATCTAGAAAACAGTGTCATTTACTTAAGATAGAGGGAAAAGATGATCCAGGATCACTGCCAAATAATAGCTCTTATGGATATGTTACCTCCAAGAGGGAAATATCCAGTAGAAATTGAGATATGGGACTAACTTTGAGAATTTGGAGCCATTTAAGGTAGTGAAAAAGTAGACAAGGCAAAGGAATTAAAAAGGGAATTAGACACTCCAGGAAAACTGAGAATGATCTGAATAGGAAAGGACACATAGTCATAGCAAACTACTTAGATGTGTACTACATGTTATTTCTATTTTCTTTCTTATCCTCACCCGAGGCCATTTTTTCATTACTTTTGAGGGGGATAGAATGGGAGAGAGGGAGAGAAAGAAACATTGATGTTAGAGAGAACCAACAACTGGTTGCCTCCCTTATATTCTCAGACAGGTGATCATATGTACCTGGACTGGGGAATCAAACCTGAAACCAAGGTATGTGCCCTGACTGGGAATTAAACCTGTAATCTTTCAGTTACAGGACAACACTCCAACCAATTGAGTCATACCGTCCAGGGTTTTATGTAGTTTTCTTAATGTAAATGATGTTTATTGACTTTAAACTTTCAAAGTACAAAATAATTACAGAATAGAGGGAAATTATTAACTTTTCAATATAAGAATAGTTAATGAAAGTTGTGAGTTGAAAGTGAAAGACAGGGCACTAGTATCCTTCCTTTAATTTTCATTTTACAAAATGGTGTGCCAGTAGTACATGAAGCCATAAATAAATGTGCAAGTTATAAAGATATATAATACATAAAGATAAATATAATAAATAAATAAATAAATAAATAAATAAATAAATAAATAAATAAATATCTATTAGGAAGGTGGAATTGATTGTGCGAGGAATTAAATTCTCCCAGAGCAGGGAGTCAAGAGATAATATTTAAAATTGACAAATCAAGAAAACAGCAAAACTTATTATCAAAAGCTATTAAAAATATTGAAAGTTGTTGAGTCTGGGGCATTGGACTAGTGAGAGAAGGTTGAAAGCCTTTCTATACATGTAGCATTTCCAAATATTGAAGATGTGTTAATTTCATATATACAAACTTTATTTTTTGTTTTACTTATTGAAAATTGAATTGAGAAGAATGCATGTACATTATGATTCTTTATATGATTACTTGTATATATTTAAAGTTGTAGGGGCAACTCAGTGAGATGATTGATATGTTAATCCCCTTAGTTGTGATTATATCACTATCTTATGTATATCAAAAATCAGATTGTACACTTTAAATATATACAATTTCTGTTGGT
The DNA here is from genome assembly GCA_004024845.1 of Tonatia bakeri. Taxonomy (NCBI): domain Eukaryota; kingdom Metazoa; phylum Chordata; class Mammalia; order Chiroptera; family Phyllostomidae; genus Tonatia; species Tonatia bakeri. The sequence continues at coordinate 212,275 of PVIA01001418.1, forward strand.
CAGTTATATGCCAATAGAGCTGGAAAAGTTGTAGAGAGAAGAAGCATTTAGGATATAATGTTACTTAGATTTATAGCAATGAGACAAGTAATAAAACTTTTATATTATATAAATATTTTATATTATGTTTTTATATAATTTTTATTATATAAAATATATTTACATAAAAACATTATATTTATATAATGTTTTTCAAGCCTAAATGAACATGGAAAATGTATTAGGACTTTTGGTTTAGAATTGACAAATATTAGTCAATCTAGTTTAAGCCAAAAAATAAAAAATGGGTGGGGAATTCATTAGATGACTAAACTATGGAAAAGCAAGGTCTAGATCTAGTTTCAATATTTTCTTTTTGCTATTTTTTTAAATGTATTTTATTGTTTATATTATTAGTTGTCCCAATTTATTTCCCTTTGTCCCCTTCCACCTGGTACCCCCTTTCACTCCAGCAGTCACTGTACTTAGTTCATGCCAATGGGTCATGCATGTAAATTCCTTGGCTACTTCATTTCCTTTCCTGATCTTAATATCCCCTTGTCTATTCTGTACTTACCAATTTGTAATTTTAATCCCTGTACCTTTTCCCCCATTCTCCCCTCCCCCCTTTTTAAATGATAACCCTCCAAATGATTGCCATATCTATGATTCTGTTTCTGTTTTGTTTATCTGCTTTGTTTTTACTAGATTCTATTGTTTATAGTTGTGAATTTATTGCCATTTTAATGTTCATAGTTTTTGAACTTTTAGGTTTTTTTTTCAGTTAGGTTTTTTTTTTGGAGTTTTGTTCTGTTCTTTCATTTGGGCCATATTTCTTTGTCTCCTCAATTTGGCAGCTTCCCAGTGTTTGTTTCTGTGTATTAGGTAGAGCTGCTTTGACTCCTTGTCTTAGTAGTGTGGCCTATTGTAGAAAAGCACTCAATAAATTGGATGGGGAGGAGCCTTAGGTAATCGCCAGGGAGGGAGGAGCAACCCATTTGAACCAGGTTGGAGTTTCAGGTATGGTATCACTGCTCTGTGGCTCTGTGTGGGGGATGGCTCAGAAAGGGGACTATGGCCACTGCTTGTCCTCTGGAGTTTTGTCTGGGAGATAGCTGTCCTCTGGCTCTCACCACGATACCAGACACTGGTGACCTTCCAGCTGGAGCCCAGAGGTATTGAGTCTGCCTAAGTCCCAAGTCTGTTGTAGTACCTACTTTAGGAGAGACTCCCAAGGGTAGTACAGTTTGTTCTGTTGCCTCAATCCTCACTGGTTTTCACAGCCAGAAATTATATGGACTTATCCTGGCACTGGAACCCTGTGTTGAGTGGTCTGGTATGGGGCTGGGATCCCACATTCTCAAGGTATTCTTCCTGATTTTTATCCACTACACATGGATGTGGGACTGCCTGTTCTGCTTCTCTGCTCCTCCTACTTTCCTACCTGTCTGGATGAATGTAACTTCTTTATTTCCTTGGTGATTGTACTTCCATACAGCTCAATTTTCTGACAATTCTTTTTTTTTTTTTTTTAGATTTATTTATTTATTTATTTATTTTTAGAGAGGGAAGGGAGGGGGAGAGAGAGAGAGAAAGATCAATGTGCAGTTGCTGGGAGACATGGCCTGCAACCTAGGCATGTGCCCTGACTGGGAATCGAACCTGCGATGCCTGGTTCGCAGCCCGCGCTCAATCCACTGAGCTACACCAGCCAGGGCAATTTTCTGACAATTCTTAGTGATAGTTTTGTAGTTTAGTTGTAACTTTTGCTGTGGTTGTGTGAGGAGGTTAGTTGTGTTTACCTATGCCTCCATCTAGTTTTATGATTTTCTGAATCCAGAGAATGAAATATCACCTGGAACTATTTTCTGCCTTTCCATCTTTCCCTAGGGGCTTCATTCTCTCAGGGCTGCTGACATTTCTGCGATTAAGTTTAATTTATTAACCAAGGGAGAAGAAACCCCCTCCTCACACCTCTAATCCCCAAAATATTTGGGGGACTTGGACCCAGCCGAGATTAAGTGTGCCCACTTCTTGGACTAATCACTGTGTTGAGGAGAGTGTGGTAAAATGTTTGTTTTAGTCTGATGACAAGCCCGCACTAGGGGAAATGAGGATACTATATTGGCAGCCATTGGCAACTATGTCAGAACCATAGAAATGATGGAGGGATACACACTTCCCTCAAGAAGTTAGTGAGACAGTTGGAAAAGAGAGCTAGGTAGAGTACAAGGACTATATTTACATGTTTATTTTGAAAGCTCTCAAAACAGTTGTTATTCTCTAGTGATTTTGGAGGAAAACAAGTGTTAATAGAAATACATTATTTTTAAGCAAGAAACATTATTCTTGTTATAGTACATTGGCTTTCCTCCCTTTTCTATATAATCTTTGCTAGCTTTAGTGATATAATGTGAAAATACTTTTAAGGTTTCCAAAAATACTTCTAAAAATATTTGTCATTTGTTGACTTCTGTTTCATAACTTTTTAGATTTCTGTTACTACTGCTTATGAAAAGAATACTGTATTAAGCAGAAACAAATCTTATATAAGGTATAGTCTTACACGAAATAAATTATGCATCTTACTGGTTTGTCAAATAGTAACATTTCTTATAAAGAAAAGTTTCTGTATTATTTGAATTTACTTTAATAAGAAAGTTAATTGTATTTTTATTACCAGAAGAAAAATGTGGAAATAGCAACACGGTGGTATTAAAAGAGCAAGTCTGTGATTCTAGTTTATTTAAATAAGTAAATAAATAAGCCAGAAAATTCTTCCCACAATTATTTCATAATTATACATTCATTCATTCTGCAAATCTGTTTGGTTTTAGGAATAAAGTAGATAGTTTGGTCCTTGTTCTGAAAGACTTTTCAGAGCTAAAACATTGAAGAGTCACATTATTATGTATTCATAATCATGAAAGAATTACAGAGTACAATAAGAGTATAAGAGGGGACCTGACTTGGACTGGGAAGTTATGGAAAATTTGCTGGGTGAGCTAGCACTGGAGCTGAGCTCTGAAGGAACGAGAGCAATAAATTAGATGAACGAGCAGGAGAGCTACCCAGGGATGGCAAGCAGAATGTTCAAAGTACCTGGACTGAATGTCAGGATATTAATAGATTTCATTATAATTCATGTGTTTGTAGAATTCTTATTTATGATATATATCATGTGTTTTTTAATTTTTTAATCACTTGACATGCTAAAAATTTATAGGTAAGCAAAAGGGTTAACTTGATATCTATAATATTCTGTATATAACTATATATAATATACAGGTATAAAATATGTTAAACATGTTACTGTATTCTTTGATAGAAATAAAATCATCTCTATTTGCATATGCCATTATATATAGAAACTCTAAAGACTCCACCAGAATACCCTTAGAACTAATAAACTAATTAAGCAAAGTTTCAGGGTATAAAATCAATGTATAAAAATTCTCTGCATTTCTGTACACTAATAACTCTCAGAAGAATTAAGAAAGCAATCATATTTATAATTTCATCTAAAAGAATAAAATACCTAGGAATAAATTTCACCAAGGATATGAAAGACCTAGACACTGAAAACTGTAAAACACTGATAAAAAAAATTGAAGACACAAATAATTGGAGAGAAAAAAATGTTCATAAATTTGAGGAATTAATAGTGTTAGAATGTCCATGCTACTCAAAGCAAACTACAGATTCATTGCACTCTGTATCAAAAATCCATAGCATTTTTCACATAATTATAACAAATAATTTCTAAAATACGTGTGGAACCACAAAAGATCCTGAATAGCCAAGGTAGTACTGAGAAAGAAAAAAGCTGGAGGCATCACTTTTCCTGATTTCAAGCTATATTACAAAGCTAACCAAAAGTGTATGATATTGGCCCATAAATCAAACAGATGTGTAGATCAACAGAACAGAATAGAAAGCCCAGAAATAAACCCATGCATTCACGGTCAATTAGAATACAACAAAGGAGCCAAAAATATACATTGGGGGGTGGACAGTTTCTTCTGTAAGTGGTGTTGGAAAAACTGGACAGCCACATTTAAAAGCATGAAACTGAACCACTATTGTACCATACACAGAAATCAACTCAAGATGGATCAAAGACTTGAACATAAAACCTGAAACCATAAAACTCCTAGAAGAAAATAGAGACAGAAAGCTCCTTTGACATCAGTCTTGGAGATGATTTCTTTCTTTCTTTTTTTTTTACTTGACACCAAAGGCAAAGGCAACAAAAGCAAAACACTAGGTGGACTACATCAAACTAAAAAAACTTGTACTATAAGGGAAATCATTAGTCAAAATCAAAACAACAATGAGGTATCACCTCACACCTGTTAGAATGTTTTTTTTTTTTTTTTTTCACCAAAAAGGTAACAAATAAGAATTGGCAAGGATGTAACGACATGGGAACCCTTGTGTACTGTTGGTAGTTGTGTAAAATAGTGTTGCTACTATGGAAACCAGTATGGATGTTTCACAAAGAATTAAAAATAGAATTACCACATATCATCGAGCAGTTCCATTCCTGGGTATTTATCCAAAGGAAATGAAAACACTAACTTAAAAAGATACTTGCACCTCTGTGTTCACTGAGGCATTATTTACAATAGGTAAGACATGGAAACCTCCCATATGTTCAGTGATGGATGAATGGATGAAGAAAATGCATACACACATATATATAATAGAATATTATCATTCATAAAAAAGAAGGAAATTTTAATATTCGTGACAACATAGATGGACTTTGAGGGCATTATGCTAAGTGAAATAATTCAGAGAAAAATAATATATATATGAAATCTAAACAAAACAAAATTCAGATATTCAAAACAGATTGATAGTTGTTATAAGTGAGAGTTGGGAGGTGGGCCAAATAGGTGAATATGGTAAAAAAAATACAACTTTCCAGTTATTAAATGAATAGGACATTGGGATTTAATGTACAGCAAGATGAGTATAGTTAAAAACATTGTATTGTACATTTGAAAGTTGTTAAAGGGAGTAGATATTGACAATTTGTATCACAAGAAGAAAAAGTTGTGACTGTGTGGTGATGGATATTAACTAGATTTGTTGTGAAGATAATTTTCCAGTATATGGAAATATCAAATCATTATGTTGTACACCTGAATCTAATATAATGTTACATGTCAATTATAGCTCAATAGAAAAGAAAATCCCACAGTATCAAATAAAAAATATTTACATATTTTTTAACATTTAATAAAAATAAATATGTGACTTATGTTGGCTGTAGCCTCTTGGTTATAGTTTTCTTAAGCTATGATGTTCTGAAAAAGTTTTCTATTCTAATTTTGGAACATGGGGAGACCAAAAATAATTTCCTATCCGTCTTGTAGGAAATGATCAATAAATTTATTTTTGTTTCCTCTTCCATTTCCTTTTTGATTAAGATATATAGATTATTTCAATCAAGATCTAGTTAGGGAAATGTAAGCCATGCTAGATAAATTAAGTAGAGGGAATTTAATTCATAAAACCTCTTTCAAAGTTGTTAGAAAACTGAAAGAATAGATAAGAAGAGGATGGTGAATCAGACTTAGCACTCTAGTAAGTTGCTGTTAGACCTAGAAATGGAAGGATAGAGGAAAGAGGAGGTATGGGTAGAATCTAGAGACTAGAGATGGTTGATGAGGGAGAATCACTGATTTGTATAAAAGGAGACCTCAGAAGAGATATAATAATTACGTCTAAGAGGACCCTTTAACCACAGATCAAGAAATTTATAGAACAAGCAGGATAATTTGTCTCACACACACACACACACACAACCATGTAGATCACCTGCATGCTTAACATTCAAACTCTGAAAATCACTGAGAAAATCTTGAAGGCTGCAAGAGTAAAAAGATATTACCTAATTTAGAAGACTAATGATAAATACAGCAGACACTTCAGGAACTATGTAAGCCAAAACATAACAAATTGACATCTTTAAAGTGCTGAAAGAAAAAAATTAAGTCTTAATTTGAGAGGGAGAAACAAGCACGTTTTCAGGGAGGAGAAAACTGAAAGAATTCATTCCCAGAAGACCTGAACTGAAAAAAAAAACCAAAAAACCCCCCACAAACATAATGCTAGACAGAAAATGTACCCAGAGAAATGAAGAGAATTGGAAATAGTAAAACCTGAACCATACATATAAAATGGAATATTCCTAACTTTTAATCACCAAAACAACTGTCTAAAGCTGAAGTTGGCAAACATTTTTTCAAGGGCCAGATGTTTTAGACTTGAGGACCGTAGAGTGTCGTAACCATACTACTGTTCTTGTAGCGCTAAAGCAGCCATGGATAATACTATAGACATCAGTCTTATTTCTCCACATCAGAACCATCATAGAACCTATCAACATTTTCATTTTTATAAATATGAAGGAAAATGGTGTTTCATCTTCATAAAGTTTTACTTATTTAATTGAGTAAACTAGAACATCTTATTTGAAATTAAAATTCCCTTGCATTTCTCTTCTGTGAAGTAGTCTTTTCTCCTGGTTTTCTGCTGGGTTTTTGACGTTATAAAGAATTACTTGTATAAGCTTTTTAGTTAAGGAAATCGGCAAAGATTCTTCCCCAGTGAATCATTTTGCTTTTGACTGCATTTATGGTTTGTGTCTGTTGACATTTAAAAATTTAGTCAAATTTATAAAAATATCAGTTCATGGGGTATAGTTGCTATGGTATGCTTAGAAGGGTCTTTGTAAATTATTGTGTAATGCTTAGGTCTTTATCTAATTTTTAAAATGATACAGTTTCATAGTTATGTTTGCATTTCAGTCTTTATTAGTGATTTTGATTAAAGGTAAAAAGTGTTTAGAAAAATACAACTTTAACTATTTCTAGTTGAGTATCTTCTACATTTCAAGAGTTCGAAGGATCTGTCATTTGGGATTGCAAAGTAATATATAATATTATACTTTTCCATGCTTGTGATTAGGAAATATGTCATGTTTCTTTCTAAACAAACGAATTAATGAATTATTAAAGGCACATAAAATACTTAGTAACATATTTTCCAAATAACTCATTTATTTTTAACACTTTTTTATTGTTGTTCAAGTACAATTTTCTGCCTTTTCCCCCCACCCCTCCCCACCACTCCAACCCTCCCCACCTCCCTCCCGTTTCCACCTCCCTTTGTTATTGTCCATGTGTCCTTAATAATTATTCCTACAAACCCTTCACCTTTTTCCCCTGTAATCCCCTCCCCTCTCCCCTCTGGTCACTGTCAGCCTGTTCTCAATTTCATTGTCTTTGGTTATATTTTGTGCAAATAACTCATTTAAAAATGAGATTTGGGGCAATCTGTCATAAATGGGATAATAATTAAGGTAAGCCTAGAGTTTGAGGATCCATGTGTCATTAATTAGATACATAATTGGTGATATTGCTATAATATAAATGTTAGTGGAGAGTTCATGGTGTCTCTCTAATATATTTTTGTGTCAATTTATCCATCCCTTATTTCCCTCTGGAAAAAAATTAGATTTTGAATTTTTTCCAGGGTCCATTATACTAAGAGTGTATATTCATTTTAGATCATCTTCATATGTGTAGCCAAATTTTGGGCACCTGGTATCCTGTTTTTTCTTTTTCTTTCTCTCTCTCTTTTTTTTTTTTTTGCAGTGTGAACCTGGTAGGCATGAGTAATGTAATTATACATTCTGTAGTTCTAGAACTTAAGTGTATTTCTTTGTATTTTCCTCGAAGATGCTTGTATTAAATTTTTACTGAATATGTAACACAAATCCTAAATGATCTGTGTGTGTTTTAAAACCAACTATTTTAAAACTAGATATCTGATAATACATTACTGTTATCTCTTGAGATTCTTTTAAATTGGGACAAAAAAGTCAAAGAAGCAATGAAAATTATCACTCACTTATTCTTCCTAGGAGTTTCTTTGAGTTGCTGCTGTTCTTCGGAAGAGATGAGTTTTATGAAGAACCCTTAAAGGATATTCTTGGATCATTTCAGGTAAAACAATTTAATACTTCACATTTTGTCTACATTTAAAGCAGGCCTTTATTCTCACCTTAAAAATAGTATATTGGTTATTTATTGTTTGTAATTTTTATATTTAACTAAGGTGGCAATGTTTAGGATCCTGTTATACTAGTGGAAAAAGAGTGTTTCTTAAAATGAACTTTCAGCTGTATTTCTAAGCATTTTATGAATAGGATTCCAATTGTACATTTGCTATACTAGAGCCTACTGTCACCACCAATGTAGATTTCTAAGCACATCCTGGACATATACTCTTTTTTTTATTGCTTCATGTAGAAGCAATAAAAGCCCATGTAGAACTTGACCCTTACTTAGACTAGACTCAGGCTGTCTGTTCCATACACTTTCCCCCTTGGCTGTACCCTGATTTTTTTTATCTATCTTCTCAATAGTCTCCCCAAGATAGAAGGTAGGTATTTTTGCACATTCTGTATGAGAGAAGAGAATAAAAAATATCCAAGATCTCTCTTGTAGATGGCAAGGACATTGATCTTTTTAGCATTTATTTATGAAGAAACACCTAGTAGTAATACTTGGGCTCACTAATGTGTATCCTTGGCATTATCTCATCAGCATTTCTCTGGGGTAGAATAAAGGAAGATGCGCTTTGAGCTCCCCCTAGGGGTAAAAGTATTCACACAACGTATCTTATATTTATTCCTGTGGTGTTACCAAGAAAGGCTGATGATGGTCAAACACGAGTATTGCTGTCCACCTTTAGGAAGAGTCCAGTGCTTTCTTTCACCTAGAATTTTTCTCATGTTTATTTAAAGCAAGTTTTTACAATGAATAGATTTTTTATAATCAATCATTATATTGCATATACAAAAGAAAAATGATAAGCAAACTTAATTGTGTAAAGTATATCTAAAACTTCTTCACATTCAGAATCTGAGTCCAGATTTGCTTTTCCACTCACCTATTGATGTCTGTTTTTTAATACCATTTTGTTTTCAGCAACATCAAAGTGTTAGTGAAATAGCATTTTCTAAAATAACAAAAACTAAAAGCCATTGGAATTTGGCTTTTTTAAAAGCTTAAGCTGGCTTTATGGTTCTATTTAGCCAACTTTTGACCTGCTTCAGAGGTATTATTAATTTAGGTCAATTGCTTCACACCCATCCCACATGTTTGGTTCCCAAGAATTAAAAAAGTGCTCTGCTAGTTTTGAATTTTATTCTGAGTCACAATATATACTGAGTCACAATATACAATATAAACTTTTGCAAGTTTCTGTACTCTTTGAATGTCCATTCAAGGAGAATTACAACTATATCATGACTATTATCGGGCTGACATGAATTCTAGGATATTGAATATACAAAATATTCTGATTTTAGAGTGGTACAAATATTTAAAAATGTATGTTAGAATCAGTGAAATTAGGAATGTTATATTAAACACTTTTCTATATCTATTCTTACATTCAGCAAAGGAGGTAAAAATACGTCATCATGGAGGTTAATTGAGCCTATAGTCAAGTATTTACAACTTATTAAATTTTCCATTCATTTTTTTCCTTTGAAACTTGTATTCTTGGCAATCCATTCTTCACCTTTTACTCAAGCAGATATTTATTGTGTTCCCACTATAAGCTAGGTACTAAGCTCTGGGACAAATAGTAATAAGCAAAAACAGAAAAACCTTGCTGTTGTGGAGTTTGATTCTAATATGGAAACAAAGACAATAAACCAAACTTGTAAATTAAGAGTATTTTAGAATGAGTCAAATGATTTGGGGAAAAATGAAGGAGGTTGGGGGATAAGGAGTGATGGCATAGTAGTATTGGGGAGAAAATTTCAGCTTTAAATGGGTCATCAGGGAGTCTGTCATGGGGATGGTGACTGAGCTCTGACAGTGGGAACCAATGAAGTGTCTATAGAGTAGATGAGAGACAGTATTTGACTTGTTTTAAATGTGTGAAATCTTAACATTTTGAAGGGATTTATTCTTTATTTTTATTTTTTGTGAGCAGTGTATCCATTCAGTTATCAATATAATCATTTCTTCAAGGGAGAGTTTATGGTTTTTGTACCCATTCTATCTTCTGCTCACATTCTAAAGCCTGCTGCTTCTCTTTTTTGTTGTGTGTATGTATATTTAAATTTCTCTGTCATTTCTGCCATTTTGTTGCTTTGGCTTCTTCCTACTCAGCATTTTCTGGAGCCTTTAACTCCTGCTTAGTAGGACAGACTTCACCTTTTTGTTCCACTTTTAGCTTTACCTGGAGAAATTTTTGAACTGAGCTGTTGCTGCTTGTGCTTCTCAGGCCTGTGCCCTTAACAGACCCAGGAAGGTATAACATGTAGTCCATTGTGTACATTCACCTAAAGTCTTGTATTTAATAAGCTTTGTGAATTTTGCAGGTTTTTGACTGACCTTTGGTAATCCAATAGCAATCCCAATATCATCTTTTAAAATTTTTTAAACTTCTATTGCTAGTATAAACTCTGTTTCCCCAAGTGATTTTTTTCTGTCCGACTTTCATACAGATTCATACCAGCTTAAGACTGTGCTCTTTCTCCTCTACCATGTACCTGGGGAATGTTGTTAAAATGCACATTACGGACTCAGTAGCTCTGGGGTGGAGACTGAGAATCTGCATTTCTAATATGCTTTGAGGTGATGCCCGTAGTGCTGGTCCCTGGACCTGAGTCTGTCAATGGACTAATATTCTTTGTTGGATTTGAGTTCATTATTCCTTTGGTGTCCACTCTTCACCCCCGCATTCCAACTGTGAGTATACTAGTTTTGCTACCCATTCTGTCATCTTGGGCAATTTCTGTGTCTGTCTTCTGCATTTGTAAAATGGTGACAATATTGTACCCCCAGCATAGGGTCATCAGCTTGGCATCATTCATAGCAAAAGATCTGACTTAAGGCTTAGGGCAGGCCTTAAAACCTGTCTGGTGAAGAGTGTGGGCTCTCTGATGTCATACTACCTGGACTAATTTGTCTTCACAGTAAGACCAACACCTAGCCCTTAATTAAGCTCATTTTGTTCTTCCATGAATTTCTTATCTCCTAAATCCTAAGCTGTTCAAGTAGAAATATTTTAAAGATTTATTTATTTTTAGAGAGAGGGGAAGGGAGGGAGAAAGAGAGGGAGAGAAAGATCAATGTGTGGTTGCCTCTTACACACCTCTTACTGGACACCTAGCCCACAACCCAGGCATGTGCCCTTACTAGGAATCAACTGGTGACCCTTTGGTTCACAGGCCGGCACTCAATCCATGGAGCCACACCAGCCAGGGCCAAATAGAAATTTTTAAGTCTTATCCACTGACTACAATTTTTCCTGTGGCTTATTCCAATAGGAAACTTTATTCTTAGAGCCATTTACTGGCTTTTAAAAGTCTGCTTGTTTACCCCTTGGTTTCTGACAATTTTTCTTTACTTCAATGCAAGAAAAACACACATTTTTTTAAATCTTCATCCGAAGATATGTTTATTGATTTTAGAGAGAGGGAGAGAGAGAGGGAGGGAAGGGGAGAGAGAGAAACATTGTGAGAGAAGTATTGATCCGTTGCCTCCTGTACATGCATCCGACAGGGATCGAACCTGTAATCTAGGTATATGTCCTGACGGGAGATTGAACCTTTAACCTTTTTGTGTACATGACAGTGTTCCAACCAACTGAGCAACCTGGCCAGGTGACACGTTTCCTATATGCTGTACGTACCTCATTATTATTTTTAATTAGTTCATTGAGGAGTTTTCCATAGGCTTGTGATTGAATTCATACACTAGGTCTCCAAACCTCATTAATTTAATTAAATTTTCTAGATTCCCAATGAAATGGCAAAAATATAAAATAAGGAAAAAATTCCTTATGAATGCTAGAAACTAGGACAAAGACCTCTATCAAGAACTTGGGCAAACCTGCTCTGACCCGTGTTGGCTCCATTAGGTGTTATCTGGTTTGATTTCCGGTCAGAACATATGTTTGGGTTGCAGGTTTGGTCCCCGGTTGGGGCATGTACAGTTGATTTCAGACTACTTGGGCAAACAGTACTTGATTAACTGAATAAAGGTAAATAGGGGAAATTGAGAGAAAGATAAAGAGGAGTGAGACATTCAGTGCTGTCTAGTAATGCTCCCTGCCTCCTAGCACCAGCTTATAATAACTGGGGCTAGAGGAAATGGTAGATGGTGGGGCATTTGGTGTGTGGCTTTTTTTTTTTTTTGTAAGTTCTTATTTTATTAATACACGTATGCAAAATTGGCACAACCACTGCAGATAAAGTCACTGAAGAATCTTTACTCCTTCTTTTATCCAATCTCCAGCTCACTTTATGCCAGTACCAGCGTTGGCCTTTGCAGTCCCCTTGTCTTTCTTCAGTCTGTTCTTGTGTTCCTTTTGTTCTTTTCTTGTCATACAGGCCATGTCTTGCAAGTGTATGTTTGGGTTGATTTTTCTTTGAAATCATAAGTCATGCCAAAGCCAGTGGCCTTGCCACCACCAAAGTGGGTTCTGAATCTAAATAAAAAGATAACATCTGCTGTGGTCTTACATATTTTGGATAGTTTTTTACCGAATTTTCTGTCTTAGAGACTCTTACTTTCCCAGAGTGAAGGATGTCAAGGAGCATTTGTTTCCACCGGAGTAGTCTGTTGGTCATGAACTTCCTGATCCAAGGATAGTTATTGTGTTGTTCATGATGGTAGCTGATCTTCAAGCAGCCAGGGAGGAGAAGTTGTTGATACTTCTTGAGAGTGCACCAAGTGTGCATCTGAGCCCACAGAACAGGAATCTTGATATGACTGTTACACCTACATTAAAAATGGGATGTATGGCTTTGCATGAGAGCATTCCTTCTATTGAGAGAATGAAGGTATAACCCAAACTAAAAGTACGTCCCAATACACAGAGGTAAGAAAGTCTTATAAAGGTGTGGTTGTCTCATTATAGTTTCCTCTTACATTGAACTAACAAATTAAAACTTCTCCTTTCTGTGTTGGTTTGGGCTTGGAAGGTTGGTGAGAGACTTCCCATTAGTAAAACAGCTCTCTGTTCCAGATATTCTAGATAAAGATGAATAAAGAGAATAACACCTTTTATAGTCAATTACATGATAAGATAAGACAGTTAAAAAAGAATCAGTTATGTTCTTATGCAGTTGAGTTCAGAGTATCTTCCACTGAAATGGGAAGTGAAATTGTAAAAAAGGGACAACCCCAAAAAATGTATGGAGGTAAAATATTGTATAGAGATGAAAATACTTAATTAAAAGTGTAGTAAAGGCAGTCAACAGTGGGTTAGCTCCAGGAAAAACCAAATCAATAAAGGAAATGGTCTCTAAAAAATAATTTTCTATTCAAAGGTATGTGCAGCCATATCTTGTAGTAGTCTTCGATTTTCAGGGTAAAGGAAAGTTCTACAAATGCAAGACTTAAAAGAACAAGTAAGATTTCAACAAAGACAAAATATAATCAAGCTGACAATACTTTTATAACAAAAATATAAATAGATACTGTCTAAGGAGTTTTTCAAGGGAAGAAAAATATTGTTTAATATAACTGCCAAGCCCTATAATTTATTAGAGTGGACAAGAAAAATAATAGTTCAAGTTCTTGGGAAAAAACCAGCTACATGTCTTCTGTCAGGAAAACTAAGAAGTATGACAGCTGATTTAGAAATGATTGAAACAAAGAATTTACTAATAGAGTTGTTATAGAATAAAAGAAATAGGATTGACCCGAGGAAACAAGTTAAAATTAGATTATCGTTAATGTGACTATTATGAAAATTCTATTAATGTCAGAAATGTTCCTAGAAAAGTAAATACAAGTTTTAAAAAGAAATAATAATTTGGAACTAAAATCCTATTGTGGTTTTGATTGGATTGGGCTAAGGAAGATATAGAAGAATCAAGTATATTATTTAGGTATCTAAGCTGAAGTAACCACACAGGGTAGGGCCATTCCTTAAGTGGGTGGGAATTACAGGGAGAAGAGCAGGATATAGAAAGAAGATAAATTCCATTTTAGACACAGTTTGAAATACCTTTGGAATATCCAAATACTAATGCCTAGTGATGGTTAGACTCATGGGTCTATATTCGTGGCTTCCAGTTTTTATTTTTTAAACCAAGAACATGTAATACTTTAATAAATCAAGAGAAAAATAGATGTTATTAAGGTTTTTTTTTAATTTAGAAAAATAAAAGAGAGCTTGGGGAAGCCTGCAAAATGCCAACCAGTATTCTAGTAACCTTACTGCGTATAGCTCTGCAAATGTGTTAATGAGTCTGCCCTCGAGAGAAAACTCTGACCTCAGAGAAAACTCTATCCCTATTCCATGGGGTCAGTGTGTGAGTCAGAAAGATCTTTTGTTTTAAGACTAGAAGTAAGCCTTAGTTAAGCTTTCTTCCCTTGGATTCCACCCAGTTTTGTTTTTTTAATCTGATTGTCCTTCTTTAGGTGAATGGGGGCAGGAGATAGGAGTATCTAGGGGATGTACCCTTCGAAGCAGGAGGAGGCCCAAGGCTATCTTATTATAATAACATGATAAGAGAAGAGCATAAAGTAATCAAAAAGAACCAGCAAAAGAGAGGAGGTTAAATAAGTTGTTCCCACCCTGTTTCACAGGGGTAAGAGTTGATCTCCCCTAAGTGTTAGAGTGTATATTCATTGGCATTATAAACCAGCACACCTCCTAGATTTTATTATTTTTAGCTAATATGAAGAAGTTTAGAAGTATTGACTTAATACCAAAACCTTCTGGACAATATCCCCTTACTAGACTTCTTGGAATGAGTTTCCCAAAGACTTAATTTGGCAAAGGCCTAATCTTGATATTTAAAAACACCAAAATAGTCCTGGTGTTTAAAGAATATTACACCATATCAGCTTAATAGCAAGACATTTTGTGAGTAGCAGTTTAAAATTGTGTTCCACTATTTTCTTTCCTGATAGAAGTTGTTTTTTATCTCTGTGCCATACCATTTTGATTGTGCATGACTTTTCTCCCTTAAATTTTTCCACTTTTAATCAAAGTATACATCCCTCTGTGGTTTGATAGTCTCTCTGCGCTGTTCGATGGGTGGGCAGAGACCGACTCATCCCTGTGTCTCTAACACTTGCTAGTCTTAGTCCTTTAGTACTTAAGTTGGCAAAAACAAATGAAGGCTAAATAAATCCACAGAACCTCTATTTGATGTCTAGCTATATTTTTCATTTCTAAAAATTCATTTAGAAATGTATCATCTTGCTGAACTCTAAAACACAAGAAACAATGAAGCATATTGTTGAAAACTGTCTATCTTATCATTGGTCACTCCTGTGTACAGTGAGATAGAGTTCAGTAAACATATTCATGGGGTAAAACCATCAAACATTCACTTGTAGATTCTGCTTTGACAATGTGCAGAAAAAAGAGAATCAAAGTATGTTTAATTGTGAGAAAAGTGCAAGGGAAAATAATTATCTACGAAAGAAACTTATTTGACAAGTATGCCACATATATAGTACTGGAAGTAAAAAGGATTGTTGTTAAAATTAAAGTTTCAGGTTCTGAAATCATTTGAAAAGATTATATTCCTTTGACAAATCTTGTGTTGAAACAGGTCAAGTTTTGATATTTTTTCCACAGTAATTTATCTTTTTAAAATTAATTATTTTTATTATTTATAGCTAACACTATTAACAGATGTCTGTCATCCCCCACCCTTTGTCCACCTCCACCCAGCCCTGTGCCCCACTTTTACCATCACCACCACGCCCCCCCCCTCCCCCGGCCTTCACCACATTATTGTTTGTGTCCATGGGGTATGCATATATGTTCTTTGGCTAATCTCATCATCCCTCTCTCTCACCCCCTGAGATCTGGCAGTTTGTTCCATGTATCCATGCTTCTGGGCCTGTTTTGTTCATCAATTTATTTTGTTCATTAGTTTCCACATATAAATGAGATTATATGGTATTTGCCTTTCTCCTACTGGCTTATTTCACTTAGCATAATGTTCTCCAGGTCCATCTGTGCTGTTGCAAAGGAAAGAGGTCCTTTTTTTACAACCACGTGTTATTCCATTGTGTAAATGTACCACAGCTTTTTTGTCCACTCATCTGTGGATGGGCACTTGGGCTGTTTCCAGATCTTGGCTATTGTAAATAATGCTGCATGAAAATAGGGGTGCATATATTGTTTCTTATTGGTGACCCAGAAGGGGGATCACTGGGTGGAATGTCAGTTCCATTTTTAACTTTTTGAGGAAACACCATAATGTTTTCCATACTGGCTGCACCAGTCTGCATTCCCACTGGTAGTGCACCACAGTTCCCTTTTCTCCACATCCTCACCAGCACTTATTTTTTATTGATTTATTGATAATAGCCATTCTGGCAGGTATGAGGTGATACCTATTGTAATTTTAATTTGCATCTCTCTGATGATTAGTGATGTTGAGCATTTTTTCATATCAGTTGGCTATCTGTGTGTCCTCTTTGGAGAATTCTCTATTCAGGTCCTTTGCCCATTTTAAAATTGGGCTGTCTTCATGCTGTTGCCGTGTAAGTTCTTTCTGTATTTTGGAGATAAAACCCTTGCCTGATGTATCATTGGAAAATATGTTCTCCCAAACAGTGGGTTCCCTTTTCATTTTGTTGATGGTTTCTTTTACTGTGCCGAAGCTTTTTTAATTTGATGTAGTCCTGTTTATTTTTTTCCTTTGTTTCCCTTGCCCAAAGTGATATATATATTATTGGCAAAATAATTCTTGTATATCATGACCTCAGAAATATTTTCACTTTCTCTGCATTTTTTAAAATAATTTTTTGGAGAAGGAAATACCTTACTTCAGTTCAGCTGTTGAGGTTTTACTTTGAAGGGACACAAAAGCCTGAGTTATTTCAAGCTTAAAATACTATATAATAAACTTGAGACATGTAAGCTCAAGGGACCAAAAGCAATCCTCCAAAAGATAGGAATGTCAGTGTCAGTAAGTTCTTTATTTCAGGAAAAGTTAGTGACACATGGAACAACAGTCATCTAAAAGAGTGTACTGCACATCAATGTGTATTAATAGTTATTCCATACCACAGCATCAGATCATAAAGGCTGTATATTCTGAGCATCTTTCAGTCTTGTGTTGTCAGGAGCAGGCATGTAAGTGCCTTCAAAATCAATGATAGGATTAACACTTTGAAACTAGCACTGAAAGCACATCAGGATTAGTGGGGTATTTATTGTTCACTGAAAGCTCATTTTGTAGAGTGTCCTAATATTGATACATACTAAGTAGACTTACAAGCATGCTAGTGCTTGGAGTAGTTTATATTTTTGCAGATAAAATATTAGACCATAGAAAATTTAGCTTTCAAGAACTGTAGGGGACAATCTAATTTTTTAATAAATGAGCAACTGAGGACCAGAGAGATTCATTCATTCATCTTTTCAGCAGTATTTATTGGAGATTAAATAACTTGCCCAATTTGTAGCACAGTCAGTACTGTGACCTGTTCCCTTGATTGACTCCAGTGCTCTTTCTGCTGAATCATATTTTGTATTTATTTCTTTGTGTAGAAATCTGTGCTCAAACCTTGCATATACACCTTAATTCTTGCTTCAGGGTCAGTCTTACAGGTTAAAACTACAACAATTACACTCCTCTGGTGGCCATATTATTTCATTACTTATTTAAAAATGTTAATGGAGGGATATGCTTTCATTAGCATGGCAACCACCAATTAATTTTGGAATTTGTGCTCTCACTTGATGGTTTTACAGTATTTATGACTAGCTTCCTCCTCAGATAACACTCTGCTAAATTTAAGAAACATTTATTACTTAAATTTTTAAAAAGTGTATAAAAATGTAATTGTTTATTAAATAGATAACCAATTAGATAATTTAAATACACAGTTTTTCAAAAGTTAAATAAGGGATATATTAAATAGTTCAGTAAGGACATGATTCTAGTTATTTTTAAAAATCAAATATGTCTAATTTATAGGTATCTGCATTTTTATAATTTTGGACTGGGAGTCACCGTAAAAATTGTTTAATCCAATAATCTCTTGTAAACCCCAGTGGGGTTGAGGTTTCTAGAAGCAGAATAAGGACCTAGGTCTTACTCTCAACCCGGCATTCTTTCCAGTATTTCCTAATCTTTTTATATGAAATAATGTAATAACCATGTGTTCGCAATAATGTATATGTCAAAAGATTAGGTATAAAGAAATGTACTTATACTACTAGCTTAAATGCTTCATAATCTAACTTTTTAAAACCTTCTGAAAACTGCCTTGTTAGAGAGATGGTGGAGACAGAAACTTTATTGTGGTTATCTGAGTGATAACACTATGATGAAGGCCCAGACAAGAGTATAAGCCTGTAGAAGTAGCAAGGAAGAAGCAGATTAGGGGGTGTTAAAAAAAACGAAATGACCTTTATATCTGATTCCAAACATAAATATAAATACAAGTAATACCTAAAATCGGAGGTTGCAGACCTCTGATATCTTACCAATCTAGATTTTGTTTTGTTCTGTTTTTTTTTTTTTTTTTTTTTTTTTGGTAAAGAGTTTGAGCACATAGCCCCAATATATGTATATTTATTATTTATGTACATGTACTAATACTATATATACTGTGAGGCAAAAATACATTTTCAAAGGATAAAAATAAAATATTTAACAGTGTAAAAACTTTAATGGCACCAGTGTGATTGAATATGCTTTATTTTTGAAAAATTGTAACACTTGGTCATATAATAATTCAAAGTCTGATTTTAAATTTAGTTTACTTTGATATTTGGTTTTAATAGCTATCATCTAGGTGGAAAAGATACCTTTGGTAGATCTTCATGGAAAAAAATTTCATTGCTAAAATTGTGTTTCTTGGTTTTAAATACCTTTCACCAAATTTTTAGAGTTTTGTTGAAATTTGAGTATTACATTTTCATTGTTCCTAAAGTCAGTGTTTTCTTGAATACTAACCATTTTCAACAAATGAATTTAAAGTGATCCAGAAAGATTTTTCAATAGAAAATTTTAGTTTAAGTTTTTTTAATGGCATAGATACAAGCTTTATAGGTGACTTTTAAAAGAATTATTATTTTTAGAGAGGAGGGAAGGGAGGGAGAGAGAGAGGGAAAGAAACATCGATGTGAGAGGGAAACATTGATCAGTTGCCTTCCGTATGTGCCCCCGAGCACCAGGGACCAAACCTGCAACCTAGGTATGTGCCCTGACCAGGAATCGAACTGCCAATCCTATACTTTGCAGAAGGGCACCAAACCAACTGAGCCACACCAGTCAGGGCTGTAGGTGACACTGGTTATTAATGCAAACACTTCTAAACATTCATTTAAAATGATTTTCTTCGTAAGAACTGTTTTTTTTTGAAAAGCAGTAACTTTTTCATTGCTATACTATCTTCTTTATTTTATATGTGTAAAATTCAGAGTATTTATTTTTTCTAAATCATTGGGTGAATACTCCTCAGGAACTTAACCACAAAAAACAATAGCAAAGATTTGATAATTTTTTTTTTTGTAAAAGAAAACTGCATCTCATCTTTAAATTTTACAACTTTTGAAGTGCTTTGTTGTAAGATAATGAAAATGATAATAAAAAATATCATGATCATTGTTATTTCACTTCAAGTATTATAAATATTTTAGTGTATTTTAAAGGCTCTGTTTTTATAAATTAACCAAATTAAAGGCCTTTTATGTTTTTGCTTTGATTTGTTACAGTAACTTGCTTATGAATGAATATGACCATGGTATTCTATAATTTTACTCAGAAATCTATATTTTGCTAAAATAAGACAGATAATGCATAGTACTTCTACTTAACATATATTTCCATAAAACCCAATTTTGATTTAAAAAGTTATTATTGAAAATATATCTTCTTTGGTACACTTTTCCTTTCCTAACTCTATGGGAAGAAGCTTTTACTACCTAGGAATTAAGGTGTTAACACTAAATAAAGCAAGGTCTTTCTTTTATGTGATAAACACCAGATTGCACTGGTAGAGACCTTCAATACTCTACCAGTGCAGGAATTATCAGGAGAAGGAATTAAATTTATTATGAATTGAGGGAGCTAGTGGAGGCTTCTCAGGGAAAAGTGAGACTGTGGAAAGACAGTTAGGAAAGGATTTAGTTAGGTTTAGTTAGGGTTACGGGAATGTTTAGATAGGTTTAAAGAAAGGTTTAGATAGGTTTACCTGAAGTTCCAGGAGGAAGACGATGATACGAGAAAAAGTATAGGCAAGAAAGTAGAAGATGAATTTGAGAGACGTGGAAGGGACCTGAGTATAGAAAAGACCTCATGATGTATAGCAGCTGACTGAGTAGGTCGGTAAGTCCAGTGGACTTTAAATATAAAGTTGGAGCATTAAGACTTTCATCCTGTGGTAAGCTGACCAAGGGTTGAGAGCAATTATGCAGAATGGCCAGAACTCTGATCTGTACCTTCACAGACAGGTTCTATTGGCCAACTAGAGTTCAGCAAAGTGGCAATGAATTCAGGGAAGAAAAATCTTGTAAAATAAAACATTAAACCCATGCCACACTGATACCAAAAAAGAATGAGGCAATGACATAAGGTTGAGTGGAAATTTCTGAGAGAATTATATGGGGTGGGCATAAGTAGGTTTATAGTTGTAAGTATAAGAAAAAGTTTGTTCTTGTATTACTTATTTATTATTGTCCTTTTTCTATATGAACAACTGCACACCTACTTTTGCCTACCCTCGTATTTAGGCACAGTGCAGTGGGTATCAATGACAGCAGACAGATGACTTAGTAAAGGATTAGGTTAATATACAGGTCCAAATCTTTAACTAAGTAAATGTTCTTAAAAAAAATAAAGACCACAGTATGTACATATACTCTAAAAAAGATTGGTTGTGAATTCTACAGTGACTTCAGTGCTTCCTTTTTCACTTTGAGGCTTTTAGATTGAATATCATCCAAAAAATCCACTATACTATTTAGGGAAGGAGGGGACAAAAGATATCAACTTATTTGTTCTCTTTCATCCTTTGCCTTTTTAAATAGAACAACATAAAATATTTATTTAATCTTTATTTCCTGTCCAAAGCTATTTCCCATAGAAGTGGTCTCCAAAATATGGTGTACTTGGACTCAAGAAGTACACGCACACGCACAAAACAAAACTCATTTATAATTTTTATCTTATAAAGATGAACTTAAGTTAATTTGCTAATTTTTAGTGGAGGGATTGGTGGGAATACAAGAATATAATTTATAGTATGCATATGTATGAAAGCACATACTAACTGTAGGAAATGCAATCAAAAAAGTATGCCAAAATTGACTGTGGGGTAAGACCTGGTAGATATACATTAGGGCTTTCCACTAGAAATTTCAATTCAGTAGGTTTGAACTGGGCCCTGGGAATTTGTTATTAAACAAGACCTCTAAGTGTTTCTTATTTTCAGCCAAGTTTAAGAAATTAGCAATAGACCTATTTCACCATATCTTGATATCGCCCTAAGACCAGTTCTAGGTCCCACAGTGTTAATGGCTGTATGATTGGTGCCTCACTTACCTTAACACAACTAGAAAGATGGGATGTCTGAGGGCTCAGCAGCATTGCTAAAGGTCACCAGTGGATTCAGGGGCTAGCATCCACTCACCTTATTTCCTGTGCTTTGATTGGAACAAAAGCTATCTTGAATTTTAGGGGCACCAACATGTGTGTCTAGTGTAATTTAGTAGTTTGTTTACCTTGAGGTTTGAAATTGGTGATTGTTTTTATCCATGAAGCTGTTGCCATAGATCATTACTTTTCCATGTGATGTATTTTAAAAAAAAGCATAGCTGATCAATAACTTTATATCTTATTTTTTTAATGCTGTAACATGCGGACACATGGAACTGTAAAAATTAATTTTATGCTGAAGCAACTGGGTATCCTAGAGTAAAATAGTTATTCAAAATATTAAAATATACTAGAAGATAGTGGCTATCATTTTTTAGGTGCTTATTGTGTATCAGGTACTGTACCAAGCACTTTTCAATACTGTTTATAATTTAATCCTCACAACAATCTTATGAAGGTGGTGTTTTTAGTATTTTTGCCGAGGAGTCAAATGAAAGAGCACAGAGAGGTTAAGTAACTTGCCCATTGTTTATAGGGTTTGTTTTGGATTGTTTTTGCTTGCTTGCTTCTTTTTAATTTGGGAATGTCCTAAATAACTTTTAGATGATACTTACTTTCATGTTTTGAGTTAAGGATCCCTTGACTTCTTTGACTGAATGATTCTTTATCTTGAAATTTGATTTCTTCTATTGCCTTCCTGTCTTATAAAACAAAACCTCTTGTATATTTCAACAAAGAACGTGAAGTGACATATAGATATCACTTTGCAATGTTTGAATGATGAAACAATGTGACAGTTGAATAAAAGCAAAGTGTTTATTGTCACTTTGAGTATGTAGCTTAGTAATTTATCCGCTAAGTAAAATTTGTGACTATATATAGGGGTGGGCAAAAGTAAATTTACAGTTGTAATTTTAAATAAATAATACAATAATTAATAGTAACACAAGAATAAACTCTGTGTTTCATGTACTTAAAATTGTAACCCTACTTTTGCCCACGCATATATATCATTTTATCCTGAAGCTTTGCCTATGACTAATTTTTAATGCCTGAGGACTTTTTTTTTTGAGCACAGAAAGAAATTCTGGCAGTTGTTTGTTTTAATTGATGTGCAATTTATTCAAATTTTTAACATTGCCAATTTTAATATTTAGTTTTTTCTTAAGGCTTTAAGCTCTATTTATGCATTAAAAATAAATTTATTAATTTCACTAGGCCCTCAGTTAATCTTTTTAAATTACTAAATGAAATACCCTGAAACATTTTAAAACACAACACTGAACAAAGTAAAGAATCAAAAAGCATAATCAAACAATTAAATCTTATAAGTCTAAATCTGATTAATCAAACTTATCAATTCAGTAAACCAAGTTCTTCTAAATATTAAACATTGTTTACAGACTTCTGTTACATAATTCATATTATAATCATAAGTCTAAGATATCAGATTCTCTAAAAACATTTCAAATATCTTTTTAAAAAAATCTCAGAATACGCATAGACAAATTTTCAGTTAATGCCCAACTTATCAATACATTTTAATCTTAAACCTACTGCAAAGTCTTCATATAGGTTGTATTCATTCCTTTAGCCTATCATTTCTTCATCCCAAGACTACAAATGTACTTACACAACAAAGTGGAATAGAATTTTCATCTTTCAGCCTTCTACCACAACTAAAATTATACATTTGGGATTGGGGCAGGGCACCTAAGTCTGCCTGTCAACCAGAGTCTGCATTAGACCCCACTACCCCCTTCTCATTGTCAGGGCTCTTGCCTTCCCCATTAACAGAAATTTATGAGCTCTCACACAAATTTAAGTGAGCATTTAAGTTATACATTTTTGCAACCTGGTTCTTTTCCTAGAAATGATGCATCCCTTAAGTTTTTCTTATGTTTTTGCAGTGTGATCCTCTTTCTAGAAACGATGCATCCCTTAAGTTTTTTTTCTTAGGTTACACTTCATCCCTATATAATGGGATTTCCTAAGTCCACTTACGTAGAAACTGTGTAACCTTTGGCATTAAAGTCTATTTGTGTACTTCTGGGGTTTTGACACCCTACTTAGGTTACTCAGCAATCCTTTCTCTTTTATATTAATAGCTGCCTCATTGGCCATCAGTCATTTTATTGACAATGATGATCAAGTTTAGCTTTTAACCCCTTTAAATTCATAAAGCCAAAATGATTTTTCTCTCCTAGGAATGCCAGAATCACCTCCGCAGATATGGAAATGTGAATCTGGAACTGGTGACTCGAATCATTAGAGATGGTGGCCCATGGGAAGATCCAGTGTTGCAAGCTGTTCTTAAAGCCCAGCCAGCATCTCAGGAGATAGGTACTTCAGGAGACTCAAAATCAAAACCACCATTTGTGAGAAGCAAACAGTTTCACTTTCTAATTAGAGCAGAAATACTGATTTTTATTTTATAATATTGAGTGAGAGTTATGTATTTTCACATGAAGTGTGTTTAATTTGTTGTACTAACCTGCCCTAAGAGTGACTTTTAGCACTAGACTGAGGTACATTTATTTCTAGTAATTTTCTCATTTTAATGGGAATTCAGAGTGTTAACACATTTACTTGTTCAGATGTTACAGAGAGTTCATTTGTTTTTGTCTCTTCAGTTATATTTTAAAAATCTATTTAAGTAGGAACACCCTTTTTAAACAAAACAACACAAAACTCCCAGTTTAAGCACATGAGATCTCCCTCATACAGGAAACCTAGGGCTGGAACTCGTTCAACTTTTAGACCTAAAAGTGGTGATTTCTATCACCACTACTGTATATCCTGTACCTAGCCCAGTGTTAGGTATAGGTATATGTTGATTGATTGAATGAGTACATGATGAATGAGTGACTAAATAAGTAAATTTCAATTACAAATACTATAGGATAGTATTTCCCACACTAGATCCATTAATAGAAGTTAAATTTTCTCTTATCCCCTTTCTACCTGCGTACTTCTTTGACATCACCTCCTCTCAAACCTAGAAGCACAGTGGTTCCTATGGGCCAAAATTCTTTTTTGAAGAAGGAGGCTCTGTCAATTCCTTCTAGTAAATTATTAAAAATATATGTATGTATTAAATTATTAAAAAATATACATGTATATTATTTGCCATATTATTCCTGAGCCACAGAACATTTTTGATCCCCAAAACTTAGAAAGTAAGCTTAGCAGTAGTGAATAAACACAAAACTGTAGAACACATTTGAAAGCATAGAGAGAGCCTCTGGAGTGCAATTATAAGCTGGCCAAATGGAAAAGACAGAAACTCTCAGCTTTGGAAGCATTCAGACCTTGCTTCAATGAGAAAGATACTTCATGCCACAAATTGTGCTGAGCAGGTTAGGTTCTTTCCCAGGGTAAGGGGTGGGAGTAGACTGTGAGTAGAGTGTAGTGGAGAAGGCGCTATGATTCTTGGGTTTAAGAGCAAGCCATCCTAGATACAAGTGTGCAGGCCTAAGGCACAGATGTGAGAGGTGAAAAGGCTAGCAGAAGTAGTGCAAAGTTGTGGGGTGAGATAGGAGGTAGGACAAGACCAGCAGAAAAGGGCTAAGGTATATATGTGACAGTGATATAGTGGTATATACCAAGGGATACAAAGGAGACTGGGGAAGGAATAAAAGAACTGAAGACAGAGGCAGCTAGAACTGAGGACAGTTGGCTTAGTGAGAAAAGGTATAAAGAGTCAATACAGGTAAGGCAAGGGTGACAGACTGAAGGAAACTATGAGGAGACTGGGGAATGGGGTTAGAGGGGATAGCACGTACACAAAGAGCTTCAAAAAGAGTGAAAAGGGCAAAAGAAAGTTTGCTTTTGGGAGCTTTTAGGCTTCTTTGAGTAAGGGCTAGAACAAACATACTTGGTTGCTGTGAGGGCTGATGGCCTTAATATGTATGTATACTTCTTCATACATAGATAGCTCTTTCATACTTACATTGACATACCTCCTCATTAATATGGATGACTGTTCTCTCATTGTTGATCATCAGGGCAAAAACTAAAGTTTATCTTTGCATTAACTTTATAACTCAGTGTCTGTATATCATACATTGGAAACAGATTTGTGAGGAAAATGCTGAAGCCCAAATAAAACATCATTCATAAGCATTTTAGAAGCTATCATTAAATATATACAACTAATTAAAATACTTTTGGGTCCAAAATCATGAAATATGGGTTCCAGTTCCTGCTTTGCCACTTAATTTTTGTCCTTGGGCAAGTCATTTGACCTCTCTAAGACTCAGTTTTGTGATGTATAAAACAGATACTATGATACCTGTCATAAGGTTGTTGTTAGGTCTAAATAAATATGTAGGTAGAGGTGTTTGTATATTTTTAAATTGTGTAAAAGCAGGTATTTTTAGTAATTATTCTTGCTGATACATGAGCATATATTAATAAGCAGTCCATTGGCTTAATCTTTTGTTGAAAAGGAATAAAACGTATGTATTTTACTATTTAACTTTTTCATTAACTCAGATTTATTTCTCTATAATTAATCTGAATTAATGTGGTCTTAATGACAAATTAAGATTCAACCTTTTCATCTTAATAGTAATGAAAATATTGAGCACTAAGATGATGAAGTACTAATCTTAGGCTAGAAATTCCAGACCCAATGTTATTTGAAACATTTTAATGTATTAATGAACTGAAAAAGGAATATTTCAGGTTTGTTTTTTATTTTGCTTTTTACTTTTTATACTGAGAAGATAGCAAATACACTTCTTGAGCACTATTTTGTTGTCACTGTTCTTTACATTTTTCCAATCATATAATTGTATATTTTTCTTCACAAACTCTAAGAAAATGCTATTTAATTAACTACTTAATCTAATTAGGTGTCATGTGTTGGTGCTAAAGTTTCAAACAACAATCAACAGTTTGAGAAAATCTTGTCTTGAGAGTAATATGAGTCTATTCTCTTTTTAACGTAGTGAACAAATACTTAAGTTCTGAAAATCCACTATTCTTTGAACTACGTGCCAGATACCTAATTGCTTGTGAACGCATACCTGAAGCAATGGCTCTTATTAAATCTTGTATAAACCACCCAGAAATCAGCAAAGACTTATATTTCCATCAAGCACTCTTCACATGTCTATTTATGTCACCTGTAGAAGATCAGCTATTCCAGGAGGTACTGTTTAAGATTTTGTTTGCCTGTCATTATTTTAACCTTAAAATTAAAAAAAAAAAAAAAAAGTAGCCCATTCTTGTTAAATTTCTTTTATAGTAGTACCAAAGGCTTTTAGATTACATTATCTAGATGTGTTCTCTTTGGCACCATTCTTTAAGCTTATGTTGAAATAGACAAAATCTGACATTAATAAATGATAAAATTAATAAAACATTAATAAGCATTTATGTTGAGTTTCTCTATGTTATAGAGATCAGATAAAAACTGAGAAGCATTATGATTTTGCCTTTTAAATAAATACCAAGAAATTCAATTTCACGTTTGTTATTTTGTTTTTTCAAGATGAAAGAATCTTTCCTAATATGAACCCTATTTACCTACAAGTACGGACATTAATGAGATGAAAAGTAATCATTGTAAACTGTAGGTTCTGTATAGTAAAACTATGATACTGTGAGAATTTTTCTGTGTAGTTCATCATTGTCTTCATAGAAGAAAACTAGAAATCTAATTTCTGCTGAATGTGTAAACATTTACTATAACTAGCATTTTAGATATTTTTAATGACATGAACTGATTTTTCTTTTCCTCTTATAGCATTTATTGAAAACTGATTGTAAGAGTGGAATTGATATCATCTGTAACACTGAAAAAGAAGGCAAAACTGTGCTAGCCTTGCAACTCTGTGAATCTTTTCTTATTTCACAGCTCCAGAATGGGGACATGTATTATATCTGGTAAGTGATCCTAATATTGAAATTGAAATAAGATAGGGAACAGAAGGAGAACTGGTTAGCAGAGCTTGGACTTTATAATTTTAAAAAAGCTATGTGAAAATACTAAGCAAGAAGCAATAGTTAAGACCTAACAGTTGAAAAAGAGAATGATCATGTACCAGTAATTGATACTATAAATGTTTAAGGTATGTGCTATAATGAAACAGGTATGTTTTAAATTAAATTTGGAGTGTGAAGTTTGGTGTTTTTTTTTTGAGACCTAATTTTTTAGAGCAGTTTTATTTTACAGCAAAATTTAGAGGGAGGTACATACATTTTCCATAATCCCCCTGCTTCCACACATACATATCAATATTACCAGAATGGTACATTTTTACCAAGATTGAACCTACCCTGACACATCATAATCACGCGAAGTCACAGTTCATTTTTCAGTTAACTGTCGGTGTTCTATATTCTATGGGTTTGGACAAGTATATAATGACATAATTCATCATTATAGTATCATACAGAGTATTTTCACTGCTGTAAAAATCATCTGTGTTCTGTCCATCTTCTTTCTGACTGCCGCTTCTAGAAAGCACTGATTTTTTTTTACTGTCTTCATAGTTGTGCCTTTTCAGAGTTTCATATAGTTGGAATCATACAATGTGTAGCCTTCTCTAAATGGCTTCTTTCACTTAGTACTATATATATTTAAGGTTTCTTTTCATAGAAAAGAAAACCTCCATGTCTTTTCATAGCTTGATGGTTCATTTCTTTTTAGTGTTAAATAATATTCTTTTGTCTGGATGTACCATAGTTTATTCATCCATTAAGATGCTGAAAGGTGTTTGGTTATTTCCAAGTTTGGGCAATTATGAACAAAGCCACTGTAAACATCTGTGCTTAGGTTTTTGTGTGGACATGTTTTCTGACTCTTTTGGGTAAATATCAAGGAGAACGATTGCTGGAACATATGGTAAAAATATGTTTAGTTTTTAAGAAACTGCCAAACTGTCTTCCAAAATGGTTGTACCATTTCTCACTCCCACCAGCAACGTATGAGAATTCCTGTTCCTCATCCTCACCACCGTAAATTTTGGTAAAACATCCCCTTTAAGTCTTCACAAATAAGTCTGTTATTGGCCCTAGATTTTGGCCCTGCTAATAGGTGTATAGTGGTATCTCGTTGTTATAATTTGCATTTTCCCTGATGACATATGATATGGAGCATCTTTTCATATGCTTTCTTGCTATTTGTATATCTTCTTTGTGAGGTTTCTGTTAAGATTTTTGGCCCGTTTATTTGAGTTGATTGTTTTCTTATTGTTGACTTTTAAGAGTTCTTTGTATATTGTGAATAGTAGTCCTTTATCAGATGTGTTTTTTAATAAATATTTTCTCCCAGTCTGTGGCTTGTCTTTTAATTTCCTTGATACTGTGTTTTACAGAGCATAATTTTGTTTTTTATTTTAATGAAGTCCTGCTTATACTTCTTTCATGGATTGTATCTTTGGTGTTATGTCAAAAAAGGCATCACTATACCTAAGGTTATCTAGGTATTCTCCTATGTTATATTCTAGAAGTTTTATAATTTTACATTTTATATTTATGTCTGTGATCCATTTGGAGTTATTTTTTGTGAATGTTACAGGGTCTGTGTCTAGATTTATAATTTTTTAACGTGGATGCCCCATTGTTTCAGCATCATTTGCTGAAGAAACTGTCTTTGTCCATTGTATTGCCTTTGTTCCTTTGTCAAAGTTTAGTTGACTATATTTATGTGAGAGTATACTTTTTATTTTTATTTTCTAGGAGAGTATACTTTTAGTTAGATTATGTAAGTTTTATTCAAAAGTTTACCCAGTAAGTTGGATTTCAAATAGAAGAGGGGATCAGGAGGCAGTGGTATAGACATATAGTTAGTATTATCATTTCTTGATAGGTAGTTAGTTATTTCCAAACAATATACTCATGACTATTATAGTAGATCATTTCCTATGATAGGGATAGAAATGTTCTCTCCTCTTGGCTGTATTAAGCTATTTAAACTGGATATCCTCAGTCTTTTCATTTTAATATGCTCTTTAAACAAATGGAATCACATGTAAACAACAACAAAGAGGAAAACATTTAATTTTCTTCTTTTCTTGACTAACCAATTTGTATTCTCTAAGGAGGGACCTTAAAATAGAACAGTACCTATCTTTCCTGCTCCTGGCCACAGTTACCTTCCAAGAACAGAAGCTTGGTAATGCAACTCCCAGCTGCTTAACTGGAAAGGAATCTGTAGCCTGCTCCTTTGTCCTTCCTTCTAAGTAGGCTGAGTTCTGATGGTCTGCCCTCTTATTTCTTCTACCTCTCCTCTATATTTCTAAAAGCTGAAATCCTTTTTCTAAAAGTTGATTTTCACTGTAACTTGAAGAAGCAGGATTCCTTCTAGCCTACAAGGTCTGTGTTGTCTTTTTCATCTTGGCTTTCCCTATGATCAGCTTACCCTTTATCTGAACTCTTTGAGGATTAGCACCTGATCCACAGTCCAGTTTTGCTTCATCTCAAGCTAGTGGTGTAAGCTACTAACCTTATTTCTTTTACCATCACTAAATAAATAAATAAACAAACAAATAAGCAAATAAATAAAATAGTAATAGTAGCTGCCATTAGTTGCTGAGTGCTTCCTATAGTTTTTGCTATATATGTTCATTATCTTACTTATTCCAACAATTTTATGGGGTAGATAATATTGTACTGATGCCATTCAACTAGTAGATAAAGCCAGGATATAAACCCAGGTAGCCTGACTCACAGCCTCTGAGTTTTAAGGGTGTTTGTAGAGCCTGTTATAGCCTGTTCTCCTCAGCTAGATAACTTGATGAATTTGATGATTTCATTAGTACTTGCTACCTGGTAAATATGTACACCAAATTGGGGCTGTGTTTTCTAAAGGAACCTCTGTTTGAAAAGAAAATGTAAATTTTGGTAAAACATCCCCTTTAAGTCTTCACAAATAAGTCTGTTATTGGTTTTTAGGGCGTTTTGTTTTTTGCTTGTGTTCTCCTTCAAAACCCAGTGCACAAGTAAACCCTGAGACTCCTCTTATAAATTCAGTCAGAATAGCGCTTCATAACCATGTTTCTGCTTTACCTGCTAGAAAGCTAAAATCCATATTGGTAGCCCTCTTCTGGCAAATTTATTAAGATCTTGGTATTACATTTGGTTTACCAGCTTTCCTCCTGAGTTAACAGAAACAAAGGTAAGATCTCTGTCTTCAGAAAAGGAAAAAAAATATTGTACCTTGATAATGTCTCTCTAAGGAGTCTCAAATTATATTTTGGAATAAGTTGGAGAATAAATATATGTCTAATATGTAAAACATTCATTTGTATAATATTGAATGGAATATTTTGCCATAATTTCCAACTATCATTTTTTGTTTTTAAATCTGTTGCAGAGATATGCCATATCTTTTTCAACATCTAACTAGTTTAGGGAAAATGTAATAGTATAGGCATTCCTTAGAGACACTGCAGGTTCAGTTCCAGTCACCACAGTACAGTGAGTATTACAACAGAGGGAGTATCACGATAAAGCAAGTCATAATCTTTTACTTGTGGAGGGTCTTCAGTTTGTAAGAAAACACAACATGCGTGTATTACAATGAAGCAAAGTGCAAAACACTGAGGTATGCTTGTATTTACTGGAAAGATACTGGCATATGGCATAAGCGACAAAAAGGACAGGGATATAGTTGGTCCTCAAAAGAGAAGTGCTACCAGGGACACTTGGGATTGCTAGGGTTTTTAAAAAAAAATGTTACTCTTTTGTGTCAGCTGGTTCTAATCTCTCCTATTGCAGACCAGAAAGAATGTCAGCAGTCCCCATGCTTCATAGTTTAGAGTTGAGAACATTCTAGAGTTGAAACTGACTGGGGTCAGTTTCCTGTTCCTGAATTAATATCTTAAGGAGGGTCACATAGGAGACATGGCTACTAGGGTTCCAATCTTGTGTATTAGGGCATTGCCAGAAAAAGGTGGCTCACTGTAAACTTGGTAATGCCATGCCCAGTAGCATATAATATATGCCCTATTGATATTTAGGTCACTCTCATTCCCAGTCTCATGTTTTTGCCACTATGTCCATACAATGTATCATTGAGATTTATAATGTATTAATAGATAGGGAAACAGGATCTATAAAATATAAGCAAGGAAATATATGAAAGGCATGAAATCAATAAGAGGGATAAAGACCTGTTCTGAAATAATTACCACTTTGGGGTTTTCATGAAGGCTTTTGTGAAGAGGCACTTGGTATGAACATTGAAAGATAAGCTCATCTTAGAAATAAAGAACTACTTTCCAAGAAGAGTAATCAACATAAACAAAAGTGGGAATAAATTAACTGTAAGGAGACCAGTGTAGAAGAGTGCCCAGGATTCAAATCCTGATGCTTTTGATTTCAAAATCCATGTTTCCATTACTATTGACCCGAAATGGCATCTAGAACAAGCATTAAATGAAATAGTCTGGAAGGTGGAAACAGACCAGTTAGAACCCTATAGAATTATTAATATATAAAATTAAAGGGCCTAAAGTGGTACATGGAGAAGAATGGCTGTGTGGAAAAATATAATCAAAGTGGAAAGACTGAAAAATGAACAGGTTAAAACAAACAGGTTAGAGGGATGTTTAGTGTCACTGACTGATCTAGGAAAAGATTGTCAATTTTACAGGAATGTTATTTGTTCTGATAGGGTTATGGTGACAGAAAGCAATCTTAATTGAAATATACCTAGACATGGAAATTGGTAAAGAAGTCAGAGCTACAGATTTGGGAGCAAGGTGTGAAACCCAGTGAGCTTCAAAAAAATTTTTTGTCATCAATTATTTTAATGCTTTTTAGATTATGATGCTTTATGTAACTAATGATATATTTAAAGAATTCTAATTTGCTAAAATATGATATCCAAATATATCAGTTATATCTCATAATTTTCTTTCCCACAAAACCCACTGCTTCATCTAATAACCTTGTTCATATAATAACCTAAGCCATATTTTTTAGAAAATGGTCCATAGCTTGTATATATTGAAAGTCTACATAATATTATTGGAAGAGCAGATAATCTAAAACATTTCAGAATTAGTACTATAATATATTTAAACTTTGGATCTGTAGCACTTTTGGTATCTTAATAAATTGAAAATGAAAAATATGAGCTATTTTTTGCATAAAGGCTATGGTATTGATGTCTAAATTGGCAAGTAGGGTAGTTTTTTTTTTATGTAATGTTGGTACATTTGGATTAGAATTTATTTTGATCAAGTACTAGAGATGCCTTAGGTTTGTTGTCAGCATGTGATTGAAATTCATTCCTACTCACTGCAAGATTGTAATTTCTGAAATTTCCCCCCACCAGCTTTTATTAGTTCCATACAGGTAGTAGAAGTAGCTTGGGGTTAGCATAATGTCCTTTTATACCCACTTTGTATGTATCTCACACAAGGAATCAGTTAGAGATAACTAATGTCTGCATTTCAATAAACTGTATTTTTGATATTTCTCTTTTTTCCTCATTTACAGGGAGTTGATTTTCATATGGAGTAAACTTCAGCTTAAGTCTAATCCTTCAAAACAAGTTTTTGTAGATCAATGCTACCAGCTTCTAAGAACAGCAACTAATGTGAGAGTCATATTTCCTTTCATGAAAATCATTAAAGATGAGGTAAATAGGATATATTTACCCCTTAATTTTAAATTAAAATTAAATAACAGCTCAATGAAACTTGAATATCTTGTGAAAATATTTATTTGACTATAAATTTGAAGAGGATATATAATTAAATAAGTTTATCACTTTAGTAGAATCTTAATGTGCAGATGAACTTTATCTATAGACGGTGCCTCCTCACTATCATAAAGAAATATAGTTCATAGTTTTAAGTCTGGTATTTAGGTTAAAGAAACCATGAATACAAGGCATTTTTGAAACTTAAGGACAAATTTTTAGAGTTAAATAGTATAAACCCATTAACTGTTTTTAAAAATAGTCCTGAAGCAAGTTTTTGATGGGCCATTTGCAAGTGAGTACAATTCTACATGACATATAGACATGAAAACAGATCCTGCCAATCCTTTAACTTTTTTCTCTCAAATATTAACAAGTTTAAATACAAAGATAGTAAAGATAAAGCTATCCTACATTTTAACTGAATCATTATGCAGGTTACATAAGGAGGCATCCATTAAATAATATATTATTTTCTTACATTTGTGCATTTATGACATTCATTATCACATCGCTCATTAGCTATATGACCATGTAGTGATCATATTCCCATGACGTAGAGTTGACAGCGTTATATCAGAGGTATTTTTTCTATTTCCTATTTACTTTGCTAATGGCCTTAATAGCTTCACCATTAAGTAGTGAGATGTCATTATGTATTGTTAAATTTAACCTCTCTCCCTACCAAAAAAGGAGGAAAAACAAACAAATTATGCCATAAAATACTTTTCAACATTTAAGGTGCATCAGAGTCATCTGTAAAACTCCTTTCAAAAATAAAAAATGTATCTATATTTTTTTTACATGTGATTCTCATTTGCACCAAACATTAAGAGACTTTGTTAAAGAAAGTTTACAACATTGGGGAAGTTCAGCCAATTATCAGAAAGCTTTCTTATCTTCACAAGTCTGGTCAACCTAAGAATACATTATAAGAGGAAAAATTCAAAGATGAAATAAATATTTAAAATGTGCTTAATTGTTTACACTATACTTAAAAGGTTTTTATCTAATGGAATAGATCACTTACATGCCTCAGTGCTATGAAAAGAAGCACAATACCACATGAGTTCAGGAGACATAGATGGCATATCTGAAAAGGCTCCACAAAAGAGGATGCTTTAAGCTAGGTTTTGAATGATAGATGAGGATAACACTAATATTTGTATTTTACGGACCACTGTTCTCTTGTTACTGTTATCTCACAACTGTTCAGTGACATTAATAGTGTAGCAGAGAAACCTGGGGGAAGTATGTAGAAGATGAAACTAATTGGAGGGACTGTAGGAGTTGAGGGTGGATTGCTGGAGATCCTAAAGGGACTTGAATTCTACATTAAAAGTTGGAACTTCAGTCTATAAATGTACTGGAATTTTTAAAGGATTTCAGGTAAGGAAAGTATCCCATTTCCTTTTGTCCTTTGTGATGATCCTGAAATTGTTAAACTTGGGCAGTTGGGTACATTGTAACTTCATGAGGCAAAAGAAAGAATGTAAACAGAACTTTGGAAAAACAAGGAATTTATGTTTTGAAGCAGTGAAATTTGAATTTGTTATATCTGGAAAATCTAGGTGGAACTATCTAAGTGTAACAGACAGTTAGAAGGAGGAAATTTGAATTCAGTAAAGGATTTCAAACTGGAATGATGTATTGATAGGAGAAAACTAAATTCAGTGGCATAGATCTGATCTTATTGAAAAGTCACTATATTCTAACTTCTCTGCTAACCACAGAAGGATATAAAAAAATGAGATACTGTATTACTTAGGAATTCAAAAATTCCTAGGAATTTAATAATTAAAAGTAGGGGGGTAGGGACATACACAAGTTGTTATAAAACAATATATACATGCTGTTTAGAAATAAGTATAAGTTATTCCCAGTGGAAAGAATGGGGAATGCCTAACTCTACCCCAGGGCAGGGACCAGAATGAATGGTGAAGAAAAACTTTTCAGCGTATAACTGCCAAAGAATGAATAGGAGATGTGTCAGAATTTACCAGCTAGATAAAGTGGGAATATGACGTACAAAGTTAAGGTCTGTGTGTGAAACTGTAAGTAGTTAAGCAGGGTTGCAGAACATGTAAACGACTAAGTGGACATAAAGATGGTAAGGTGTCTTCCTCTCTCATCGTCTATAATATACCATATGTAGATAGTATGATGTATACACATACACAATTTAAGACATTATTTGTACCTCTTTCTATTCAAACAGGTATTTAGATCATTTCAAATCACTAGCAGCTTTATTTATAACTTGAATTAGGGTGTATAGACAACAGATTCCTGAGTAAAAGCTGATGCAGTTTATGTTGAGTCATAAGTAAAAATTTCAAAACTTGAATAATTTTTTTGGTAACTTCCAGTAGGTTCATTATTCTGTTACCTTATTAGATTTGGAAAGATTATAATGGCCCTCCTCATGTGGCCTACATTTCTTCCTGTATTTGGTTAAATAATGTTAATTAAATAGTGCAGCTTTATGAGTTTCCATAAGCAGTTATTTTTTTAAAGTCTAGTTATTTTTTGACATGAAAAATTGATAAATATGCTTAAATTCATATAATTTAACCCTTCTGCCACAGAATGAGATTAGTACATGAAATAAGAAACTTAATCTTTGTAAGTTTACGGAATATTTTTTATTTTAAATCACCATAAGGTTATGAAGCATTTTTTATTATGGTTAGTAATGCTTGACAAATTTGCAAATTAAGTAAATTAAAGTGAAAATGCTATCTTTTTCAGATTCTCAAATCTAGAAAGATTTATTTATATGTTAAATAAGAGTTAAGGCTACATACTGAGGAAAATTACACATTTGGAATACTGTGTTTTTTTTTAACTTTCACTTTAGGGTTGTATTTTTAAAAGGTAAATTAGTTAGTGTAATATTTTTAAAAAGGTATTTAGTAGTAGTTTTTTTTTTCTTTTTACAGGTTGAAGAAGAAGGCTTACAAATTTGTGTTGAAATATGTGGTTGTGCTCTACAACTAGACCTTCATGATGATCCCAAAACTAAATGTCTAATTTATAAAACAATTGCACATTTTTTGCCAAATGATTTGGAGATCCTCAGGATTTGTGCACTCTCAATATTTTTTCTTGAGCGCTCCTTGGAAGCTTATCATACTGTTGAAGAACTTTACAAACGTCCTGATGAAGAATATAATGAAGGCACTAGTAGTGTTCAAAATCGTGTTCGTTTCGAATTACTTCCAATTTTAAAAAAGGGATTGTTTTTTGATCCTGAATTCTGGAACTTCGTAATGATTAAGAAAAACTGTGTAGCATTACTGAGTGATAAATCAGCAATTAGATTTCTAAATGAAAATACACTGGAAAATTCTACAGGTAATGCAAGAAAGACAGTGGAACAGAAAGATTTAGATGAAGGGCTTGACTCTCTAACAGATCAGAGCACTGGAGAGCTTGATCCTGATGATATATCTGGAGCCCAACCTAAAGGCCATGTTAATACAAAGAAAAACCTTACAGCTCTTAATGCTACTAAGGTAGATCACAATGTCCCAAGACATCGGTGTATGTTATGTAACAAGGAATTTCTAGGTGGTCACATTGTAAGGCATGCCCAGGCTCATCAGAAAAAGGGCAGTTTTTCCTGTGTAATATGTGGTAGGAAATTTAGAAACAGAGGACTTATGCAGAAGCATTTAAAGAATCATGTTAAAAAAATACAAAGACAGCAACTTGCAGCTCAACAGGAGGATCAGGAAATTCCTGCTTTGGGAGAAATAAGTTCCAATTCTTTAATTTCACTTGAAAATGAGAATTCTGGTAATAAAGATTTGGAAGTACAGACTATTAATACTTCTAGTGATGGAAATGAAGTCATCCCTGCACATGTGGCTGAATTCACTGAAATTCCCATAAGTGTATCAGAAGATGCTATTGAAAATATTATTGAAAATGGCAGTACTGATACTTACATAAATAATGTATTAGAGCCTTTACCTGTATGTGAGGATGACTATGAGGAGGAAGAGGATGAAGACGGTGATTTTGAAGATGATTATGACCTGAATCAAGAAACTTCAGTACTTCATAAAATCAATGGTACTGTGTGCCATCCAAAAGACATATATGATACAGATCAAGAAGGAAACTTTAAGTGCCCTGCTCTTGGCTGTGTCAGGATATTTAAAAGAATTGGATTTCTAAATAAACATGCAAGGACTGTACATCCAACTGACTTGAATGTGCGGCAAACTGTAATGAAGTGGAGCAAAGGAAAATGCAAATTTTGTCAAAGGCAGTTTGAAGATTCTCAGCATTTTATAGATCACCTTAATAGACACAGCTATCCAAATGTGTACTTTTGTTTGCATTTTAATTGCAATGAGTCATTTAAGCTGCCATTCCAGCTTGCTCAACACACAAAAAGTCACAGGATATTTCAAGCTCAGTGTAGTTTTCCAGAATGCCATGAGCTTTTCGAAGATCTTCCTCTGTTATATGAACATGAAGCTCAGCACTATTTAAGTAAAACACCAGAATCATCTGCACAACCGAGTGAAGCAGTTATTTGGGATGTTCTTACAGACTCAAATCCTAATTATCAGGAAAAAGACTCATCTAGTAATGAGAAACAAGCTATTAGTCTGCCAGTTTCTACTAGCAAATCAAGGAAAGATTTTACAGAACCAAAGACATGTATAGAAAGTATGGAAAAGAAGACAGACAATTTAGTTCAGAATGGAAATGAACATTCTGATGATACTGTTTCTGATATAAGCTTGATAGACCAAAAGATGCCTGACGTAGAGCCAAATTCTGAAAATAATCGTTGTAGTAGTGATTTGGTCAATGGACACAGTGGAATAGAACAGACTCCTTTAGTTTCATCAAATCCTGCTTTGAAAATTGATACAAATAGAATCAGAACAGAAAATGGTTCCATTTTACCCAGTGTTCTACCACAAGAACACAGTACCCCAGCAGTATCTCAGGCACCATCCAAACCAAATCCGACCAGTGAACATACTTCATATGGCTTAATTTTATCAAAGCCATATGTCCGACCATTGCCTCCCAGTTACCTTGATGAACGGTACCTTAGTATGCCAAAACGCAGAAAATTTCTGACTGATAGAATAGATGCCTATTCTGATCAAGATAACATTTGTAAAAAGTCAGTGAAAAGACTAAGATGTGGCAAATGCCTGACCACCTACTGTAATGCAGAAGCACTTGAGGCTCACCTTGCACAAAAGAAGTGTCAGGCACTCTTTGGATTTGATTCAGATGATGAAAGTAAGTCTTCTGTCTTAGTAGGTATATCTGTAGAAATAGAAAATGCCATAGATCTTTGAGGTTAAAAAATTAACATTTGTATAGCACAGTTAGGTGATACTACTATTCCTGTTTTATAGATCAAAGTCAAATACACAAGTAAAGTAATTTGCAAAGGCACAGGCCTTTGAACTTGTGGGAGCCAGAACTTGTACACAGGTTTTTAATATTCTTTGATCATACTCTTTCACTGTATCTGAGGCTTTTCTTCATTCTAAGTTTCATGTAATTAAAGTTCTAAAAAAAGTAATTATGATGGAAGTGTTTTTCATTTACATGCTAGAATATAAACCAAGTGAAATTGAGCCTCTTGACAAAAATACTTAAGAGTCAGAAAGTAATTGAAAAACAAAAAAAGAAAAAAGAAAAAGAAAAGCTGGTCTTTCTACTGATAATCAGTATTCTTTGAATGTGTATAAGGGTATAAATAAACAGGGATCTGACTTAGAATTCCAGACGAACATCTATAAAATTTGAATTAATAGACCTGTTCTCTTTTACAGGTGCCTGATAAAAATGTTTGAGAAAGATCTGTTGATCAAGCAGTAGTGTGAAAAAAGCACTACAAGAAAATGCATCATCAGTTTGCTATTTCCCTGATGGCCTTAATTTTAGAGTGGTCTTGGATTACTAAAGATAAAGACAACACACATTGTCCAGAATGAACTCACAGAGATGTGCTGGGTTAGATTTCAAAAGGGTTATTTCAAAACTCCCAAAGTACCAGTTATCCAGAAAACCACATTTTAAAAAAAGTTTGTGAGATTAATAGCAGCATGTTCAGTTTTGCTTATGTGAAAAACATATTCAGGCAACTAGTCAAAGAGAAACAAACTATGGCCTTACAGAAAGGGAAAAGTTAACCTGTTATTTAAAAAAGGGGAGGGGTTGGTTTACAATAAAGTATTCTACAAATGGGATTTGTTTTCTTGTCATGCGTAATCAGATTATGATCTTCCCTTCTGGTTAAACGTGGTTTAAGGAATCACTGTTATTTGCTTTACTATAATTTAGAAACCGATACATGAAAATAAAACTTGATTTATCAACATTCTGTTCATAATACATTGTGACTTGTTTCCAGGTGATTGAATAGACAAGTCAAAGTTCAATGAATGGCATGCTAGCATTGAAAATTTACAAAACAGCAGTGCTTTAGTAGAACCTTCCACTTTCCATTCTTACAATACCAGTGAATTGTAGTATTTAAAAGGCAGCAGTGTCAATTAAATAGAAAAAGTACCAGTAACTACTTTGGAGACAGACTGGAGGAAGCTAAGACCATTAAAGGCTGTCTAGTTGAAGGAAAACACTGAATTACAAATACTTCAATGTGAATAATGGTATAAGCACACTGGGATATTTCTATTTGTATATAGAGTAGTGTTAGGACATTGCTTGACGATTCATAGTAAGGTCCTATAGACATTGATATGAGTTATGTAGGTACAGCCGTATAAAAATAACTGGCTGTAAGAAATGTAAGCTAAGAATCAGGTCAAGAATTCATTGGTTTTATCCAGTTAAGAGAGTTAATTATAAAATAAGCCATACTACTTATCTGTTCATATTTATTAGTGATGAATTTGGTCTGAATAGTAATTTTTATATATATATATATGAAAGGAAATATTTACACAAAAATTTGCACAAGAATACAGTAAGATATATTGACACATTTATTTTCCTTAATGACCAGTAATTTTCCTAAAGAAGATTTTAACTTAATTGTCAATAAATTGTTAAGAGAAAAAGTGTTTTTTTAAATACCCTCTCAGATATGTTCTATTGGGCTGGCCAAAAAGTTCGTTTGTTTTTTCTGTAAGATGGCCCTAGTAGCACTTAGTTGTCTTTAACTTCATTGGAAGGAATTTTATTAGATTGTATTGTGACAGCTATTGTATCAGCATGCATTTTTTTAAAAAAGTATCAAAATTGGTGAATTTTTGTGTAGCCATTTTAATATTGAAGATGGAAGAAAATACACATTTTTGGCATATTATGCTTTATCATTTTAAGAAAGATAACACAACTAAAATGCAAAAAAAGATTTGTGCAGTGTATGGAGAAGGTGCTGTGATTGATTGAATGTGTCAAAGGTGGTTTGTGAAGTTTTGTGCTGGATATTTCTTGCTGGCCAATGCTCCACCATTGGGTAAACCAGTTGAAATTGACAGTGATCAAATTGAGATATTAAGAACAACCAACATCACTCCATGTGCAAGATAGGTGATGTACTCAAAATATCCAAATTAATAAAGCTATTGGTGAAAATGAAAAATGTGTCATTTTACGGAAAAAACTAAATGGACTATTTGGCCAACCCAACACTTGTACATTTTCTAAAAGAGGAAGGTTAAAAGACCTCCATTTACCTAACAGTGTGTTCATCTGTAGCAGGGATAAAATGAACAAAAATGCAAAGGCAGATTCTTCAGAAACTGAGCTAGTATCCCAAATATTCCAGTATTCCAACTGACACATTTTTGTTCAAAATAGATAATTTCATCAGCTCCTACTATATCCAAATACTTTGAATATTAAAGCTTCTTGAATGAAGTTACCAAGGAAGTGGGAAATTTCTTCCAGGGTACACCCAGATTTTATTAAATTAGGATTTTCAAGTCATGATAGGTGATGATAGATCAGACATCTAAAAAATTTCCCAGCCCTGGCTGGCGTAGCTCAGTGGATTGAGTGCGGGCTGCGAACCAAAGCATCGCAGGTTCGATTCCCAGCCAGGGCACATGCCTGGGTTGCAGGCCATGGCCCCCAGCAACCGCACATTGATGTTTCTCTCTCTCTTTCTCCCTCCCTTCCCTCTCTAAAAATAAATAAATAAAATCTTAAAAAAAAAAAAATTTCCCAATTAGCTTATTTATCATGGACATTCACTACTATGCAATTGACGGTCATACCATTCCAATATAATTTAGTGTTTTTTTTTTTTAAATGTAGCCTACATTAGGCTGTGTGATTTACTTTTAAATAGCACAAGTACACACAAATCAATTAGATTTTTTAAAATTCTTTAAGGTCAACTTAAAATGCTTTCCATACTCGCTAATACTAAAAATACAACACTTGAGATCTGTTTCAGTTTAGTCTAAAATAATCATGCAATAAAGTCTGTTTGGAAACTAGTTCATTTGGACAGTGAAGTTTTTTTCAAATATAGTTTCTGCTTCATATTCCATAAGTTTAAAATTGCAGATTAACACTTTTAACTTATTTTTTGT
This sequence comes from Tonatia bakeri, assembly GCA_004024845.1. Classification (NCBI taxonomy): domain Eukaryota; kingdom Metazoa; phylum Chordata; class Mammalia; order Chiroptera; family Phyllostomidae; genus Tonatia; species Tonatia bakeri. The sequence continues at coordinate 254,105 of PVIA01001418.1, forward strand.
AAGTTGAAACTACTATGTCTACAAAGTATTTTCATTCACTTTATAATTCATACCAAGATGTTTTAAACATATACCATATGTTATTTTTTTTGTCTTTAATTTCAAGTTTTATTTCTACTTTTGTGTTGTTGAGGGAAAACTTTCTGAAAGACTGAGTTCAAATTGGTTTATACATAAGTCAAGGAATGTCTTATAAAATTTTATTTGACCACATTGTTCTAACCTCTTAATGTATTTCTCAAATAATTGCTATTGAAAGAATGTGTACATTTTATGTATGTGTTATAAAGTAAACACGTCATTCCAACAATTCTAATCTGGAATACAGAAGAAAAGGAAGCTTTCTTCCTCAGTTTATTCTCTTTCTTTTCTACTCCTCTTTTGAGGAAGTGTTATCTTAAATTGACCAAGTTTCAGTCCTTTGTTTTTAAATTTAAAAAAAATTTGCCTTCAAAACATTAAATACTAACTTTCTGTTATGTTTCAGTAAGGTCAAGAAAACGGCAAATCTGAATTTTTGCTGCTCAGATATTATGGAGGAGGTAGAAAGGGGGAATCTCTGTGGATAAGGACACTGGTACTTTGGGCTCCAGCCATAATCGCTTTTGTTTTTTTTTAACTGCCAGTTATATAATGACTAGATAATTTATAACACTGAACTTGTGATTATTCTCAAATCACATGTAAAGGTTCAACCTTTCATGTTTGGTTTAAGCTGTTGTATGGATTAAAAATCTAAAAGGGATAATAGTGTTTATTTTTTAATTTATTTGGTACTGTAAAACACCTTTTCAGAATGACTAAATGCTGCATATGCATTTTGGGATTGTTAATATGTGAAAGATAATTACAGGTTCAGCGAGAAAGAGATTTGTGCTTCCTTGTTGAACATTATTTTACTTTGCATTTTATAAGAGTATAAATTAAAACTGAGCCATTGATGCAATAAGTCAACAATAGTGTCTCATTTCAAGAAATTTTTTGTACTGTACATAGATTTGTTCAATAAAACATTGTCCTTATTGATAATGAAGTGGTCAGTTTTATGTAGCATAATGCTTCAAAAGGAATTAGGCTTAAGATACATATTAAATAAGAAATTTCTATTATGTTTCATAAGAATATGAGGTATTTCAGTTTATATTACTATATTCATATTGATTGACTTTTAAAAAAGATAAATCTAAAAGTTTATATAAAAAGACTGTGTTAGAAATTATTTTAACTAATGTCCATATGCAGGAATTACACATTGCTAGAATTACTAAAGTCATTTCAGGTAAATGTTTTCAGTGTGAGATAGCACACTGTGCAAATTTAGTTGGTGGAAGACAAATGTGAGAACTCTCCAAAAGCAAGGTAGTGGATGGATTCATCTATGTTGGTAGTTCTCCAAAGATGAAGAGTCTCTGGTGGAATTTAAAACAATAAAACAAAAACTTTGAAGTCATTCATAAATAAGATGCAAACGACAATTAAAATTACCTAAAAAAGCATTTCAGTGGGAAAATAAGCCAAGTAATTCGTACCTAAAAGACATCCTTGGGCATGAGGGCTCCTACTTTTTTGGTTCACTAACAAAGGAAAACTCCCTACACTATTTGCTGTAACTTGCAACTGGGAAAGAATGGGCCCACTGTAGTAAAAGAACATCTTTAATGTGATAAGTTAGCACTGCAAATGGAAGAACACATTCTGTGTTGAATACAGTGTTTTGTGCAAATTACAAATGTTATGCTTTGAAAAACACTGAGAAAGTTATTAAAGCATTCTAGAGATGAGATCTAGAATTCTCACTCTATGAATTATGGTCAAGTGGTCTTAAACTATCAAATAAATATATTTGAGGTATTTAGATAAAGTTACTGGGTTTATCTGCCCTTTCCATTTTTCTTTCCTGAAACTTGAGGAATTCTGAGAAGCAATGAAATACTTGTATAAATAAGCTCCCAAGATAAATAGGTTGCTTTTCATAGCATAATGTAAGATTCATACTGATTTCAAGAACCAACTGATAACAGACAAGTTTTGGTTATATACCAAATTTGAAATGAAGGCAATCCAATAATAGTACATGGCATTTGGGGGTGCTGCACACTGCAGAAGAAAGGCTTGTTTTACTAAATTACTGTGTATCAGCTACTTTGTATGTGTGATCCCTAATTGTGACAGTAGATAAGAACACTGCTTTTTAGAAGCCAAGGTTCAGAAAAGTTAACTTGATTAAAGTCACATAACTAATAAATAGGTGGAACTGAAATATCAGATGTGTCCTAAAACCTTTAACTCCATGCAGTTTTCTCTACAAATGTAGAACATAAGTGTATCTAGTAGATCCAGATTGAGAGGACTAGACTTGCCTGAGGATTATTGATTTCAGAGACAAAAGATGAAGTTGGCTACAGAATTCTACCAACAGTGATTCTTACAGTGCGGTCCCCAGAGCAGCAGAATCAGAAGCATCTCAGAATTTGTTAGAAATCTTTATAAGGCAAGTGATTTAAGTCTGACTCCTAATCCAGACTTCGTTCAGGACAGGACTGTCTGCCTCTCGTGAATGTGGATACTAACAGCTAATATGTGTTGAGTTCTTTCTAAAGAAGGGCCAGGCACTGTTCTTCATGCCCTCCTCCTGCACCCCCTTTGCCAATAACCTTTGTAGGTATCTCTTCTAGATTCACTTCGAGATAGGAAACTGTGGGACAAAACCGCTTGCCCGCGGTCACCGTTTGTAAATAGCAGAGTAAAACCCTGGCCTCCGGCTTCCAGCGTCCTAACTTTAAATTGCTATGCGACAACTACCCAGCCTAAAACTAAGCCCCTGAAGATCTGTACGGAAGCAACAGCCAAGCTCAGCTTGAGAGGGAAGTCAGCAGAAAGGCAGGCAGGCAGGCGTGGCATAGGATGGTTGGAGAGAAACAAAAAAAAAACCTTTTCATAGTGTATTGTTAAAACCATAGTATTTTAACACAGTACTATACAATTTAAGAGAATCAAACTATAGGCACACCCAACTTCGAAGCGGCCCCATAGGACTTTCAAGCCCTCCAGGGGGCTGGGCCTGCGGACGGGGAGGAGGTGCCTCCATTGGCCGGCCCCGCGGCATCACGGGAGTTTGCCTTACACTACGGGGCCGACGCCTGCTTTCCACGCACCTGCACCTGCGCAGCTGTCCCAGGCACTCTTGGAGGAGGCACTGCTGAGGATTCACGGCTTCGCTTTCCGCGACCAGTTCTCTTGTGGAAGGTCGATGTTTTTGGTGTAAGCGGGGTGCTTCCTAAAGTGAAATTCGCGAGACCACGCTCCGTTCCGGCCATCCCGGAACGACAAGTTGGAGCACTGCGTTTCCTGATTGACCACATTGGCGGTCACTTCCGCCCGAGGGTTTGGAATACCCGAGGCGCTTTGGCTAAGAACGACGGGAAAGGCACTTCCGGTGCCTGTTGCCAAGGCGCCGGCCCCTTGGGCCTAAAGGAGCGACTTTATTGGCGTTGTCCTCTCCCCCCTACCTGGGGGTCGAGATGTCGGGGCTCAGCGACCCAGAGAGAGAGGGCTGTCGTAACATGCTCGCTCTACTGGATAACGATGATATCATGGCCCTGTGCGACACCATCACAAACCGCCTAGTGCAGCCTGAGGACCGCCAGGGTAAGGCTAGAACCCTATCCCCGAGGCCGGCCGCCGCACCGCAGGCCTCACTGGCCCCCAGGTAACGGGATCTTGTGAGTGGAGGAGGTGCAAGGCCTTGTCCCCAACTCATCCTGGACTGCGCTGGGGCGGAACCTTCAGGAATCTCGGTCAGCGCAGCACTTCGGCGGTTTTGGAACTACAACGCAACCTCGGTCGGCCTCGCCGCGCCTTGTCCCTGGGGGAGGTCGTAGCAATCGAAAAGGCGCTGGTTTTACCTACTGAGTGTTATAGGGAATTGTTTGTTGTTTCGAGGAACCAGACTACGTGAATAGTCACTTAAAAAAAAAATTCGGGAACCAGGGTGTATTCCATTTTGTTTCAATCAGCTGAGTGTGTCAGCCTCTGCTCACGCATTTTCAAGCTGGGAAGAGGTTTTAAAACATTTGTATCAATATACTAGTTAAAACAACCACTGTAATAAAAGCAGGTAGTTTGAATTCATGTCTTTTTTGGATCCATATTTTTTTCTGAGATGATTTTTTGTAGTAAAAAAGCCATTTTCAGAGTCAAACATTTCGGTAGAATAGATTTCAAGGGTTATTAACATTTAGCCTGATTGTAATGAGTACGTATGAAAATGAGTAGCTTAAGCGTTTCTTTTTGTATGTCACCTGTCTAGTTTTATTTTAAACTTGCTGGATTTTATTTTTAAATGTGAAAATTACTGCCCCCTGCATTAGTAAAGGCTTACTTACTAAGATTCAGCTTTTTCAGAGTGTAGTTCTCTACTTAAGTCAGGTTTACATTATCATTTAAGAAAAATCTCATCTGAAACTTCGTACTATAAACATTACAAGAAGAAATTCCTCTGAATTTAGACTGAAAATAGTTTTAGACTTAATGGAGTTCTTCGCATTTATATATTTTACATTCTAATTACCCCTAAAGACCAGGTGAGTGAATTTAAAATTATAGTAGATCAAAATGCTGGATTTAATTGATGGATCTAAAAGCAAATAAAAATAAAGTTCCCAGTACAAAAATGTTAAATGATTTGAAGAAACGTTTCTCGAAGAGGAAGAAAAATAATCAGTAAACATATGAAAAGGTAACCTCTATAGAAAGCAGCGAAATGAAAACCAAAACATACAATCTTTTTTATTTCCTATGTACCATATTGGCAAAAAACTTAATGTATAAACTTCAAGCTTCAGTGACCCTATACAACTTTTAGAACTACCTCTTTGGAAAACAAGTTTGACACTATCTCCTAAAATGGAAGATTTATTTATTCGGAGGCACATATTCTAGACTGAGCTTCTCAAACTTGAATGTGCCTATGAAATCACTCAGGGATCTTGTTAAAATGCGGATTCTGGTTCAGTAGTTTTAGCGTGGGTACAGAAATTTCACATTTTTAACAAGCTCATAGGTAATGCTCATCCACTTGCCCCTCTGCAGTGGGAGGCATATGAAAGTAATAGTGTTTGTAATTGGACACACACGGTAAAACTTGATAAACAGAATGATAGATACCTTGTGATATAAGCATATAATTAACTATGGTTCACAGTGAACATGAATTAACTAGAGCTATGTATATTCACATAGTTTAATCTCAGAAAAAACATTAAGGGAAAAGTTGATTACAGAAGACTATTGATGGGTTGAAATTTACACTGTTCAAAAAATATACAAAACTATATTGTTTAGGGATGCATAGTTCTGCTACAACTACTATTTTTAAAAAAGGGAGAATAGTAAATGACATTTAGGATAATAGCTACCTGTGAGGTGGGTGGGAAGAGAGAATGGTATTAAGTAGGGAGGTGTAAAATTACAGCCTCAAAGATGTCAGTTATTTCCTGTCTTTAGCTGCATGCTGTGTACTTGAGAGTTCATTTTATTGCTATTCTGTGTACCTCATACATGTTAAAAGTAATCTTGGATCTATATCATTTAATATAATTTTCTAATTAAAAGTACAATTGGGGTTTTGCTTGTTCTTAGAAGTATGATCATTGATACTTCATGAGTCCTCAATCAAGTTTCATTATGTATAGAATGAGCAGATTGAACTAAAAGTTTTTGCACATCTAAATATTGTAACTTTATCCATTTTTATGTATTGTAACTGAATTTAGGTGCATTGGCCTTATTAGAGTTTTTTTGTTTTTTTTTACTTTGGCTCAAATTTTTTCTTAAAACACTATAAAAGAAATGCTAAAATTTCACTTTATCTTATAAAAAGTGAAACGAGAGGGAATTTTAGGTAGGGAAATTTAAAGCCTAAAGACATCTCTTTAAAAACCCAAAATCTGAAAACCCACTACCTATTTTTAAAAAAATGATAACCATCACATGTAGAAGCAAAAATGCCATGATGAGTATAAATAGAGTTTCTGCTAACTTTGGACTAATGTACAAGTGACTCATGATTTTCTATTAATCTTTACAATTTCCTTCTAGATGCTATTCGTGCAATATTAGCATACAGTCAAAATGTAGAAGAACTTCTGAAACGTAAAAAAGTCCACCGAGATGTCATATTTAAGTACTTGGCATCACAGGGGGTTGTTATACCTCCAGCTACTGAAAAACACAGTCTTATCCAGCATGCAAAGGATTACTGGAAAAAGCAATTACATCTGAAATTGAAGGCAACACCAGAGCCAGTTAAGACCTCTGTGGACATTAAAATCTTTCAACAGGTAAAATTGATCTTACAGTTACAATCTAAACCATAGTTTTGTCTCAGACTCTTTAGCCTAATTCTAGATCTGGGGTAACATATTAATAGTTTTTTTAAATAACTTTTAGCTTTACTTCACATCTTATGTATTCTAAAGGAAGACCAGTAAAGCGTCTAAAAGACAATATTTTTGACATTTAGTAATGTATATAAAATACTATTCTGATTTGTGAGGCAAAAAAATTTTATCCCCTTATCAAATCAGGAGTATTTGATTTTTAAAAGAGGGTGGATAGACTGCCGGATCAATGTAATTTTAATTTAGCCTGTAGTTTTCTGTAAAATTTTTTTTTTTTTTTTACTTTAAAAGAATGCTATTGCTCTGGTTGATGTGGCTCTGTTGGTTGGAGCATTGGCCCATAACTGAAAGGTTACATGTTCGATTCCTGGTCAGGGCACATGCCTGGTTGCAAGTTTGATCCCCAGTCCTGGGTACTTACCGGAGTCAACCAATTTTTGTTTCTTCCTCACATCGATGTTTCTCTCTGTCTCTCTGAAAGTAATGAAAAATGAATGAATGAATAAATGAATGAATGAATGAATGAATGAATGAATGCTATTGTAAGCCCTTTCTCATTTTGAAAACATTCTATGGTATTAAATTGAAAAAATTCCATAAAAGAAACTTATTCATTACATTTGATTTTTTTTTTTTAACCTAGAAAAAACTCTGTTATAAATTTTCTCTGGCTGATGTTGGCTGTTTGTTGTCCTTTATATCCCCACTGTACATTTTAGATATTGTGTGAATATTTAAGTGTCGATTGAATGAACCTCTTTCCATTTGCAGATTTTTAAACTACATACCACATTCAAAGTGCACTTTGAATTAATGAGGTTTTACAGTGAGAGATATTTACCTTCACATTAGGAAAGAATCGTATAAGGACTTCCTTAATGTACTGAAAAGAACCTTGACTTTGGAATCATGACAGATGTGACTTCAACTTAGTGTCTGCCATATACTAGATGTGAACTTGTGCAAATAACTTGACCTTTCTGAGCCTTTAAAAAAAATCTATAAAATGGGCATAAGGATAATATCTAGGTCACAAAGCTTGTGAAGTTAAAAAGAAGTAGGACTTAAGTGCAAAGCATGGTGCTCATTATATTAAATAGTACATGCTCAGTAAATATAAGATTTCATAACATGTAAATGAGGTGTTATGCTCTGGAATAAATAAGTGAATGAAAATTTAGCCTATCAGGTATATTTTTACAATAACATTTTCTTTGGGTAAGGGAGAGAAATATTGTAAAACTCATTGTGATCATAGAAAACCTATTTCAATATTAGAAATATCTATTTAAAGACTGATACTGTCAGCTTCATTGTGGTATGATTTATATGCCACAAATATATTCATTTAAAGCATACATTTGAAAGGTTTTGACATTTTTTTTCCATACTTGTGGAACCACTGCCACAATCAAGAGAAGATGCTTATGTAAATCATTATTGACTGTACATGATGATATTTTAAGAGGCTTTGTTAAACTTTAATTTCTTAGCTGGATTTTTAGATGTTTAATCTTGGAAATTCTAAAATGATTTTTCCCCTTTTTGAGAGAGAATTTACTATGCATGGTGGTTTTAGTGAGTTTACATGTAGTTCATTTCCCTTGTGAAACAGGTTAGATAGAAAACTAGAATTAATCTTGGTTTTATTTTGTATTTATCTTAATCAGCAGGAGAAAGAAGATAAAACTGAAAAAGTTGATATTCGTCAATTAGGAAAAGAATTCTGTCACTGGTTCTTTGAACTTCTTAATTCTCAGAATCCTTTTCTTGGACCACCTCAAGATGAATGGGGACCACAGCACTTCTGGCATGATGTCAAGCTTAGGTTTTACTACAACACCTCTGAACAAAATGTGATAGACTACCAAGGAGCAGAAATCGTGAGCCTTCGTCTGCTGTCACTAGTGAAAGAAGAATATCTTTTTCTCAGTCCCAACCTTGATTCCCGCGGATTGAAATGTGCCTCTTCTCCCCATGGTCTGGTTATGGTTGGAGTTGCTGGGACTGTCCACCGAGGAAACACTTGCTTGGGCATTTTCGAACAAATTTTTGGACTCATCCGCTGCCCTTTTGTGGAGAATACTTGGAAAATCAAATTTATCAACCTGAGAATTATTGGAGAGGCTTCCCTTGCTCCTGGAGCATTAATGAAACCAGCTATTAAATTTGAACCAAGTGATCTAGAGGCCTTTTATAACGTAATCACTCTATGTGGTACCAATGAAGTACAACATAATGTAAGGTAGGCATTGGGTCGTGGAACTGGAGACCAATCTTTATGCAGTGGAACAAGACATTGTTGAACAAAAGAAAATTGAGTTTAGGTTACCCTCTAAAGCAGTAAGAACTCTATGTCAATCTATAAAGAAACTTTTCCAGGTACCACATTGACATATTTTAGATGAAATATCTTTTTTGACTACAGACTAATTATTATGTGAATACTTGCCTCTTTCTACTCAAGTTGCAGCAGATATTCTGAGGGCTTAATGCAGTTCATCAAGTAAATTCTACTTTAGATGTTATAAACATTGTGCCTTAGAAACCAGGTAATATTTTATTTTACTAAGTGAATATTCTGCTAATGAGTGTGCTTTTCATGTGGGAAAGGAATAATGTATTCAAGGCTTTCCCATCTCAAATTTCTTTTAGCAGTCTGGATAATTTTACAAACACATGTTAATGACAATATTGTTTTTTTTTTTTCCAAAGTGCATATATTAGAGATGTTTAATGTGAAATCAAAGTTAATACTTTAGAAAACTTGAATGACATTGTTATGCAAAAAGTTCAGTCACTTAGAAATTTGAAGAACATACTTCAAAGTTACCTACTGTAGTCCAAGCTAAATATTTTATAACCTGCAACACTTCCTGAACTGTTTTAGACAATGATAAGTGCTGGGCTCAAGACAGACCTTATCGTGTAAGGCTTTAACAGTTTTATGGAGTATTTATTGTAATACCATATAAAGGAAACACACTGTTGAAATTTTTCAAAAGATGTGCCCAATTTCTAACCTTTAAGTGAATTACCATATTCCTCTTGCATGACGTTGGATGAGGTAAACCAAAAAAAAAAAATTACAATCTAAGAGCATACTCTCTCATTATAAATTAAAATTATTAGGATTTGTTCAATTGTGATTTGTTTTACTAGGTTTGAGTTATGAGGTTAAGTTGCCAAATTAATTACATATTTGCTTTAAAATTTAAATTTCTCATCACCCAGCAGGTATTTGCCAATCCGGATTTAGTTTGTAATTTTAAATTCCAAAATGCCCATTGGGAAAAAATTCAGCTGGGAAATGTGGTGATGTGTTGTACCTGTTGACTTTCTACCTTTAACTCTGCTCGTGATTATCTAGAGTGACTGGAAAGAATTGTGGAAGCAGGAGGAAAATACTTTTTTGTTTTTTTTAGTGTCCCATGCCTCTAATGAGGAGTATAAATTGATGTGTCCTAAAATAAAAACTTAATAAAAGAGGGGAATCTCTTTTCTCAGCTATTGGAATAGTGTGTTGTTTAGAGTTAAAGCCAAATTTTCTTTAAGTTGAAAATGTCATTATAACATGTAATTGATAAATATCCTAAGTAAAGGATAAATTAAAAATTATTTTCATTCATTTTCTTTGTGCTGTTGATGTCAAGTGCTGCAGAAATATAACTATGGATGCTCAGGATGGGCAGAAATTACTTCTAGCTATCTGTAAAATGGAATTTTTTAATATGTGTGATGCTTAGGTAAAGCTGCAAACTGCATATTTGCTTTAATCACCCTTGAACATTTGAAATTTTCCTGATATACTAAATCTGTTGAGAATTGGAGTTATGTTTTATATCCCGTGAATCCCCACAGCTGGGCACACCTGTAGAACTGTTTAACTGAATGGGTGAAACAGTGAGCAAAAGAAGCTTACATTCTGTATAGAAGAATCTGTGTCTAGGTTTTTGTCTTTGGTGATTCTTATCAATGGCGGTTTTTTAATCACATTGTCAGTTTGAGTTTTATATGTGGATACACAGAAACTCTTAGGCCTCAAACTAACTCAGATTTGGGGAATATTTGAACTGTCATTTAAAATTTCCTGAATTTCAGAAGTCCAAGGGCAGAGTGCGAAATACTAGGAGGGCCCTACCTAAAAAACCGTTAAAGGGGAAGTGGATAAACTTCCCAGTTTGGAGAAAGAAATTTGTTCATGAAGCTTAAAACTTGGGCAGGCTTCTAAAAGCCAAGAAGAACAGTGCCGATTGAACTCTCCTTTTACTACCACCCTTGCTGTGTTCATTTTAGCGTAGGGCAGAGACGCCCACCCCAGCCTATGTCTCTTGCTTTATCACGTTCAGCTGGTATTTGGGAATTCTTTGGAGGCAAGTGGTAAAGAATACAACTTTCTACACATAAATCATAGTAATCAGGTGGTCAGATCACAGGAGCACCTGGACTTGATTTGCTGTAGCTTAATAATGGTATCACCGTATTTTTCAGACTATAAGACGCAACCCCCAAATTTGGAAAGGGGGGGTGCGTCTTATAGTCCAAATATAGCTTGCCTGGCTCGCTGTGGGGGTTGAGGGGGATGCAGCAGTGGAGCAGGGTTACAGGATATATACTTTACCACATTTTTTGTTTCAAAATTTTTTTTCCTATTTTCCTCTTCTAAAACCTAAGTGCATCTTATAGTCCTAAAAATATGGTATACATCAGTATCATTTTGGGGAAATAAATCTCAAAGTAATAGTAATAATCAGTATATTAGTATCTGGAATGCAAAAAAAATTCATGTGTCTCATTAGCTAACAATCATAGGAAAAAAGCCATCTCTAATTTCTTAAATCTACTTGCAAATGGCGAACACTTGTTAGGAAAATGTTCTTGGGTTTTCAGAAAAGTTAACACTTTTATGCTAAAGGAAGGCTAGTTACTTAGTCCCAGTAAAAATTTTAATAGCACCAGAAAAGAATTTAAAGAATAGTGGTTTAATTTTAAAAATAGCTAATCAGAACATTGTGTTTTAACAAAATGGCTTTTGTGGCTAAGTACATCATAAAAATGAATGAAAATCATACTTTAACATTTTTCTTAGTATCTGTTTTCACAAATTTAGTTGCCCTTTTCTTCACTCGTTCTTAGTTAGGGTTGTGGAGAGGTGTTCATCGACCTTTTGAAAAATAAGACCTGTTTCCTCTCCCTAGAAAAATTATGTTTGCATAAAATACTACAATTGTTGCATAATATTTCAGTGAGTTCTTGGACTTCTTTAAAGCACATTTGTGAATCTTACAGGAATTCGTATATTCCATGTTAAAATACTACCATAATAGTTTTATTTCCCCCCAGACTACTGTTCTACTATATTAAAAATTAAAATTATTTTTAGAAACTTTGTCCCCTTGCCAGACTCCCAGAGCTAGAGTACTAAATCCTATATGTGATTCCTAGCAAATTTTGTTAGTTTATGATAGCTGTTAACTTGTAAATTGTAGTTTTCAAAAGATGTCAGATTTAAGACAAAACCTACTGCAATATTGTCAAGTAAAACAAAAATCAGAATTCATTTTATTTTGACAAGAAAAATTTGAAGAACAATGAACATGCTTTGGAATGATAAAAATGTGAAGAGGAAAATATTTTTAGAAATATTTTCCCAAGACCCCTCACAAAAACTAACCTAAGAAGGTGTTTATTTCATAATGATCGTATATTGCTAATTCTGATGAAGCATTTAAAAAATATGAAATTTTCTCTGAAGGGCCTCCATACTTGATCTACTTTACACCACATGGTCTCACCTCGCCTCCCACAGCCACCCTGCACCCTATTTGTAATCTTTGTATGTGGCCAGTTTGCAGTTAGCGCAGCTGCAGTGCTAGAAACAGGGTTTTCTGTACCTGGGCTCTCTGTAACCTTATTTGGCATATAGTTACTGAGCATCTACAGTTTGTGAGTTACTGAGTCAAGTGCAAGATAAAATAATTCATTACTAGGTTATTTAATGTAAATTTATGTTGAATTCAAACCTCAATCCCTGGGTTTAGATTAGATGTCTTAAGGTATGAACTGTATATAGCTGGGTTTGGTAATATCCTTTTGTATGGTCAGAACAAGAAGAAATAATATAATTGACATTTTAAATAGCTGTGTGGCTTTACCTAAATCATATAGATTTTATCAATAAAGAACATAGGATATTTTGATAGATCACTGTATTTAGAGTTGGAAGGAGAATGTTTAGGAATTGTATCAGAGTGCACTGAATCTTTTTAGCTTATTTTTTCTAGTTCAAACCTTTCTGGTAGTCTTTCAGTAAAAATGTGTTAATATTAAAATTGAGTGCAATATTTGTTGTGAGTTAGAATGTACCTCCAAATATTAAACCAGAATCTGCAGAATTACTTGTGTTAATTAGAATCAGAGGCCTAGAATTTGTTACCTCCTAATTTTTGTTATCAGTACTGGCAAATTTAATTTTCCCTTTTAGTGAGTTATTTAGTGAGGATTCTTTCATTAGCAGTTTTCATTTTCAGTTTTTAGATACCCTGAATCTCAAGTGTGAAATTATATTTGAATTAATGAATGTAAGGATTGAAGGAATCACCTGCAGTCCACTGCCAACTGTGTTACTTGAACAATCTAATGTTTTCTGAACAAAAAAATTAATAACTAGGGAAAGCCTTTTTTCCTGGATCCATTTAGTTGCATGAGTTTGCATTCATCTTTTTCATCTCCAATTTTTACTCTACTAATAGTGCCAGCACTTAATTGTCTCAAATTGTTGCATGTAAGTTACTTTTGCCTCTTTACATACATCATAAGGAAGTAAGTTCTAGGTAGATTTTTAGAACTGATGAGTCTTATTTCACAATCTTTTCCCCCAGTGCCTTGCACAAGGATACATAAGCTACATTTTGGGTGCTTAATACGCTGACTGCTTTTCTCTGCCCCTTGTGTTTATTAGCTCATTTCATCCTGTGAACAGCTAAATGAGGTAGATATCATTGTACTTTTACCAAAAAAACAGGGTTGAATGACTAACTTCCTAGCATTTGGAGCAAATGCCAGCGCCTAGATTTAAAACCAGCTGTGAGAGCCTGAGAGCCTGAGATTCTGGTGATAACTTACTAAGTTATATTGCCTCTTATATGTAGTAGGTTTTTGATGCATCCTTTTTGACTGGTTATCCTCAATATGAAGGTTGTCATTTTCTGGCACTTACTACCAAAGCAAAGATGCCTTTACTCTGTATTGTTTATGGAAATACAGAGTAGGAATGTCAAGGCACACTGTATCGTGTTTTAATTAAACCTCTTAAGCAGTTTTAGTTATTTAAAACTGCTGCAATGACCCTGGCTGGTGTGACTCAGTGGATTGAGTGCCAGCCTGAGAACAAAGGTTCGATTCCAAGTCAGGGCACATGCCTAGGTTGTGGGCCAAGTCCAAGCGACTAATCCATGTATATCTCACACATTGATGTTTCTCTCTCCCCCTTCCCCTCTCTCTAAAAATAAATAAATCTTTGTTTAAAAAAGAAAGGTGATTGGGTAATATAATTATTAAATACTAATATTAAATATTTAATAAATACTAAATATAAAATATATATGTACCCATTATATCAAATTTCTTGAACTCATTGTCACACCACAGTCTCCAGTCTTCTTCCCTTCTTGTTATGACTGTTGTGCTTTCAGCCTGAGAATTAGTCTTGTTCATGTGTTTAATTTCTTGACATGTCTGGATGTAGTATAGATACAATATTGTTTTCTATTTCAGCTGTTGCTATAATTAGACCCTTTTTACATAAACCTAGACTCATTTTTTGCTTTAATATTTCTTACATGTTTGTGACATTATATTCCCTTAAAGTACAGCTTTCATCGTATTTTCCGTGTTCAGAACTTCAGTGGTGTTGCATTACCTTCAAAGTCTGGTTTTCATCACCAGCTAAGCTGGATTCCACTCATTTTCACACATCATTTGATCCTGCATTTACTACTGTATATGTAGTCTTTGTATTTACTTATCTCATACTTATCCCTGTGCTTTTATTGGCAAGTATATGAAGTTATAGATTTAATTTGTTGTTGTGATCTGATAATGTAGAAAGAAAAGAATTATGATTGAAATGGAGTTAGCAACTGGAAATTTAAATAAGTCAAGTATTTTTTCTCTTTAGGACATGTATGTCATCTGTCTAGAGTAATCTTTCCCCAACTTTTTGCATGGCTGCTTTATTTATGTTTTGAGGATTTGGGTTAGATCAGGGGTGTCAGACTCATTTTCACCGGGGGCCACATCAGCCTTGCAGCTGCCTTCAAAGGGCCGAATGTTATTTTAGGACTGTGTAAATGTAACTACTCCTTAACAGTTAAGCAAGAGCTCAGCGCTGCCACCAGGTAGAAACAAGGCGCAGGGCTGGATGAAACAAGGTGGAGGGCTGGATTTGGCCTGCCGCCCTTGTGTTTGCCACCTGTGTGTTAGAGGTTTCCTCTCAGACCAAGTACACCCTATTGATAATGTTTATGAGAGCACCTTGTTTGTTTTAGTCTTA